>CM019748.1:15071226-15376667 GCA_009761775.1 Ficus carica | reverse complement strand
AATGTCTCGTGGCAGAGGGTTGGAGTCCGGTTTTTGCAAGCAAACAGGTACTTTTCCCCTTTCCTGCCTCTTCCAGCTCTCAGCGTGGCAAACAGGCCTTAATCTTGGTTTTTAGCTATGACGTGGTAGTGAATAGTGCAATCTTAATTCTTTTCTTATAACTTGGACTTGTTAATTGCAGATCCAGGATGCTTTACAGCGTGCAGCAGTTGACTCCAACTCACAAGTTGGAGCTATCTTCCAGGTTCTGGATACAAGAGAGCCGCCGCCTACATATTTTCGCACAAACAAATTCACTTCTGCTTTTCAGGAAATTGTTGATGCATATGGGTTAGTTTTACTCAACTTATGCTACTTTTCTGCCTACTAATTGAAGAAAATAATAACTGATCAAAGGAAACATTTGAATTGACTTGAAGTGGTACAGCTCTCTATATATTTGTTAACATACAATAGTGCGTGTAAACGTAATAAGGTCAATTTCCATTACGTGGTCGAATCAATCGTTTCTCCTGTTTAGGTCCCTGAGTATAGGTATGGTTAACTTTATTGCTTTGACCCAATATCACTAACTTATAGTAATCTTTTGCTACTTACCATTTTTACTTTTGTATGTTTATTACGTGATAAGATAGTAAGCTCCATTTTTTTTTCTTCCACAAGGTATTAATAGGCTAATAACAAGTTCTTCTCTTTGCCATAGGCCCTTGTCTTTTTTTTTTTTTTTAACGAACTCTGTATCTATTAATCTGAACAGCTAATATTTAAATTTAAATCATGGAGCTGACTAGTCAATCAACCGTGTGATGTCAAAAAGGCAACTGTTACATTAATGTAATAAAGAAAGTAGAGACGTGATTGAAATAAAAAAACAGACTGCATAAGTTTGGACAAAGATGCAGGAAAACTGTGTTTGTATCAAATGCGGGGCAGTCTTTTACCCTTCGTTAATTTGAATCACTTCCTGCTTATAACATGGTGCAACTTTTAATTATATGCTCTTTTGGTTTTATTCACATACGTACGCACGCACACACAAAAAAAAAAAAAAAAAGGGAAGTAGAAAAAAAATAAAATATTAGTATCTCTGAAGGATTATCTACATGGTAGTTATTTTGTTGTTTTCACCTATGATTTTATTTTTAAGAAACCTTATGAATAATTAAAACCGATGGTTTTACTCATATGTTCTTTTAATTTTGATCTGTTGGATTCTTCATATTCCAAGTGGCTACCATTTGATAGAAACATAGAGTTCCTCACTCCCTCAAAACATCATGGTTCAACGTTGTTGCAGAGTGGCAAAGTATCAAGAAGCAAATCCTGGTGTATATACTATCGTTACATTTCCATTTCTTTTTGCGGTCATGTTTGGTGATTGGGGGCATGGAATATGCTTGTTACTTGCAACGCTCTTTTATATAGTCAGGGAAAAGAAACTTTCTGGTCAGGTAATATTTTTGTCTTTGTCTAATTCTCTTTATACTTGTATATGCAAGGCAGAAAAATGGTTATATTGAACCTGGAATACATCTAACCCTCAGCTAGTTTCTATGAAATGATGTGCCCATATCCCAAAAAATGGGGTGAAAGAAGGTGAAAATTAGCTTAGTAATTAAAGTAATGTTTACTGCATGACTTGCTGCCCAGCTAGGATACTGTATTAAAACTTAATTAGAAAATGTGTTTTTCTAGGTAGAAATATGTAGCCATCTATCGTTATGCAAGTTCTTTTACATTTCCGTGCACTTTATTTTCACATCTTCTTGGTATCATTGTCTTTTAATAGGAATCTCACTAAATATTATTATGACTAACAGAAGCTTGGAGACATCACGGAGATGACCTTTGGGGGTCGTTATGTCATTTTGATGATGTCGGTTTTCTCCATCTACACCGGTTTGATCTACAATGAGTTCTTCTCTGTCCCATTTGAACTGTTTGGCCGCTCGGCATATGCTTGCCGGGATATCTCTTGCAGGTATATAATTTAAAGTCTCAGAATTATGGTCTCCGTCTCAGATGTGTAAACTTCAAAATTTTTTCTCTCCCCCTTTTCTTGATGGTCTTTAAACGCTTCCTGTAGAGATGCTACTACAGAGGGTTTGGTCAAAGTGCGCCACACATATCCATTTGGGCTCGACCCCAAATGGCATGGTAGCCGCAGTGAGCTGCCATTTCTCAACTCTTTGAAGATGAAAATGTCCATTCTTATTGGGGTGGCCCAAATGAACCTTGGAATCATATTGAGCTATTTCAATGCCGTGTACTTTGGCAATAATATAAATATCTGGTAAGATGTGTTAATCTTGTTGAAGAACAGACATGCTTCTCCACAACCTTCATAATGACCATTGTATCTAAATTGTATACGTACTGTGCATTTATGAATTGCATTGGAAATATTCATCGACTGCTTCCTTCGTCTTCCATACCCGATATTATTATTTTCAACTTATTGTAGCTGCAATGTTACAGGTTCCAATTTCTTCCTCAGCTGATATTTCTTAACAGTCTATTTGGCTACCTTTCGGTTCTCATCCTTGTGAAGTGGTGCAGTGGTTCACAGGCTGACCTGTACCACGTAATGATATACATGTTCCTTAGTCCAACTGATGATCTGGGTGAAAATCAGCTCTTTGCTGGGCAGAAAACCATACAGGTACTTTATCTCTTGCACACTTCCATGAATATATTTTTCAATCATATGTGAACAATACTATTACTAATCATCCATTCTTTTTCTTACTAGCTTGTGTTACTATTTCTGGCTCTTGTTGCTGTACCATGGATGCTGCTCCCCAAGCCTTTTCTTTTGAAGAAGCAATACGAAAATGTATGCCAAGATTTTATGTTGGTTTTCGCCATGATGTTCTTTCTTTCTTTTACCATTTCGTTCCTGATTTTGTTTTTACAGTTGCACCAAGGTCAATCTTACACTTTAATCGAGGAAACAGAGGAGAGCTTGCAAGTAGAGTCAAACCATGATTCCCACAATCACGAAGAGTTCGAGTTTAGTGAGGTTTTTGTACACCAACTAATTCACACCATAGAATTTGTTCTTGGAGCAGTCTCAAACACGCTTCGTACCTTCGTCTATGGGCGCTCAGGTCAGTTTCTAGTAACTTGATTTATCTCAATCTCTACACATGCGGAAAACACAACTTGTATGCATGCATTATTTATGCGAATTTACTGTTTATCTATAAAACTTGAGGATAACTGTGCAATTTCTGTCCTGGTTCTTTCAACTTTTGCAGCCTTGCTCACTCAGAATTGTCCAGTGTTTTCTACGAGAAGGTTTTGCTTCTTGCTTGGGGGTATGTAAATCCAGCTTTCTGTTTTTGTTTATGCATGCCTTGTACGAGCTATTTCGTTTTCTTGTTTTTGCTCATTGAGTTTTGTTCGTAGAATATAGGTAGTCATTTGACTTTAGCTATCTTACTGGGTTTTTAGGACACAATTACGGAAATGTTTCTTCATATATCTTTACAGGTACAACAATGTCATTATCCTTATAGTGGGCATCATAGTCTTCATCTTCGCCACAGTTGGTGTTCTGTTAGTGATGGAAACGCTTAGTGCTTTCCTACACGCATTGCGTCTTCACTGGGTCGAGTTCCAAAACAAGTTTTACGAGGGAGATGGTTACAAGTTCCATCCATTTTCATTTGCGATCACCGATGATGATGACGATTGAGGCATTTGCATCGTTGTTTGTTTAAGTGCTGCAGTGAAGTTTGCTTGTGGATATAGGTATGGATCTGAAGTTGATTCTTTTATTTGTAATTGGACGCGAAGGAAATTGGGATGATTAGATCCAACTTTGTTGGTGGTGGGGGGATATTAGGAGCTTTGGCCCCATCCCCTTTCCGCTTTGTTTATTTGTTGTTGAGAGCAATAAGCAGTCCTTAGGCCTGTGCCTTTTGGTATGTCGTAGCTTTTGCGGCCGTATGTAATAATAATTATTCAACAAACTTTCTATTTTATATAATAATAATGATAATAATATATTTATATTTACGTTAGAAAAAGTGCCTTTAAATCTTCCCTCCATGGTTTATTACTCTGTTGCGTGATGTTTGTCGCTGCTTAAGTAAATCATTTGTGGTAAAATCATGGACAAACTTCTCCAATATTCAATATTTGAGTGAAAATTTCGGAATTTCTTTAAGTCCTGAATATCTTTTGGCGTAAAAACTTTTTTGATAAAATTTGGGGAAATTTCGGTAAATATACATCTTGGTGAAATTTTAGTGTGTTCTTTTATATATATCAAAATAAATTGTAAAACTGAGCAGTCAATATACACGTCTATTTTATTCATTTATATTATATTAGTGTTTTATTAGCTAATTGATAGTTTGCTTGGTATATACAAAGCGGAAATTGCAGTAAATAACATTTGAAGAGAGTAAACAGTAAGTTTTAAAATATTTGAATTAAATAATTGTAAGATAAATAGTCTATATATCAGAAATAAATGGTAAATTTATTATCTATTAAGTATTTACTTTAAATGATTGTACTTACTTGTTACGTCAATTATTTATTTATTCTGTCTCATGTTACTTGAATTGCCAAATCATGAAAATTTATCTTGTGTTCTCAGAAACAAAAGTAGTATCTTATGTGCAAAATTTATCCTGTTTTTAAAAATAGTAGAGATTATCTAGTACTTATTTCACATATCGTCCCGTTCAAATCTACATTTTTATTTTTATTTTTTTAGGCACACATGGAAGATTTTATTATACAAAACTTGAAGTAGGGGATTGAAAGCGTTCAGAACGTTTCTTGCAATTCAAGACAAAGCTAACACAATATTCACACGTTTCAATGCTTAAAGTAAAAGCAACAATCTTCAAACTTTTCCACATTTCATATGAAAAAATTTGCACTTAAAAGACATTTAAAAAGATGGGACGCACCTCCCATTTCATCAGGTCTTGAAAAGAAAAAGGAAAAACAAAAAAAGAGCTGAAATCCCATATGGCATTGCCATTTAATTAAACATGGTTTGTACAGAAAAATTGGGTCAGCATGATCTGTGCATCAGATTGTTCCTACTACTCTGAGGAGGTGTCGACTGCGGCCTACGGTCGAGACCATGGAGTCCACTCCGCAGACATTTCGGC
Source organism: Ficus carica (assembly GCA_009761775.1). Classification (NCBI taxonomy): domain Eukaryota; kingdom Viridiplantae; phylum Streptophyta; class Magnoliopsida; order Rosales; family Moraceae; genus Ficus; species Ficus carica. Next base: position 15,371,529 of record CM019748.1, on the reverse strand, counting down.
CTCTGCAGATTTTGTAGTACCCGCTCTCTCCCCAGTTCTCTCCCCACGAGTTCTTAATGATCCAGTATGGCTTCTCCTTCATTCTCACCGGAGCATAGCCCGCCTCACCATATCCCACCAGCAACACACCGTGGTCCAATCGCTTTGAACATATGTAGGGGCACGAAACTCCCCCAACATATGTCTGCATGAACACTGCGTTGATAGCCACTGCAATTCAAGCAAAAGCCTGAAATTAGCAAATGCCCTTTGAACTATTTAATGGAAATTCACTTTGACTGTAAACAAACCTGCAAGAGGACCGTTTTTCACTAGATTTGCAGCGATTTGTTCCTCGTCGAGGGAGACAACACTGAAGTTGGCAACTTTTGCGGCGATCTTCTTCTTGTCAAACTTGCAGGTCCCTCGGTCAGTACTGGTGTAAGGATAGTCCTTCTCTCGCATTAGCCCTCCGGCTTTGAGTGTATACTCAAAGGCACTGTTCATGAGCCCACCATTGCATCCGGAGTCGCATGACCCTGGCTCCTCTGGATCACACTGCAACAGTGTAGCAGATAAATTTAGAAACTTCAATCATCACATCCATAAGAGTCATACCAGACCTATTTACATTACAAAGTCAAAAGTTAATTTCCAAGACAATAGCAGAGCAAAGAAAATCCTAGTTATTGAAGTTTTCTAGCAGTATGAAATTAGCCAAACAACCAAGGAAAATAATCAGCGCACAAAACTAAAAACCAAATATCAGCAAACAGAAAAGCCCTACCAAAGTAGACTGTAGACAGGAAAACAAAGCTGAAAAATTTCCGATAAACAAAACAGCAGACAACAAAAACACTAACATCAACGACAAGTGCAACAATAATCAAAGCGCAAAATGATGAAAAACAGAATGAAAACCTCGTGATCGCAATCCACAAGCTGTTGCTCGCTAAGGCTAACAAGCTCCCCGGTTGCAAGGAAGTGAGCACCTTCCAAAGCACCAGTTGCGCTGAAGCTCCAGCATGATCCGCACGAGCCCTAAAAATCCAATCAGAACATCACTTTCAGTCAATTTCTCACAATCTCAATCCCAATCCAAAATCAACACCATCATTAAACACACGTACATAAACATGACCACAAATATACACAATATGTATATATGTGCATATATATAATATGGATATATCCTAGGGCTCACAAAATCAAACCAAAAATAAAAGAAAAATTCGAAGAACCTGATTCTTGACTTCCGTAACGGCACCACGCTCTCTCCAATCGAAATCCTCAGGGAGATTCTCGGTCGGAAGAATCGGAGCCTTGTTGGCGTCCTCCGGGAGGCGGAGGCGGCTCCTGAGCCCTAAGAAGGTCCGTCGGAACTCGGCGGGGGTAAGGTCGGAGAACCTGGTGACACCGTGGCTCGCCGACGGGTCGAGCCTCTGGTGGCGCCTGGCGCGGCGGAGGTTGGCCTTGAAGACCTCGAACCGGTAGTCGTGCTCCTCCTGGCTCGCGTAGGCCTTGCCGAACCTCCGCTTGAAGAGAGAGAAGTGGTGCTCGGCTCCGAGCAGGACCTCGCCGTCGCCGTCGACGACCTGCCGAATCAGAGTGTCGCCGTCCGGCTCGCCGGAGAGCGGCGACGCCGAGGAGGCGTAGCAGAGGAGGAGAGAGAAAGCGACGAGGAGAGAAAATGTCTTGTCCATTTTAGAGAGGAACAGGAGAGATAGAGAGAGAGAGGGAGAGGGAATTGGCGTTTTTGAAGGATCATGAAGGTGCGTTTTTAAAGACGAGTGCTCCTCCGAGGTGGGTTTCCGGGGAGCTCATTCTCTGCGGACGATTCCATTTTATCAAACTTTACAACCGTAGATCACGTTTTACATGATGAAATTTTAGGTACAAACGGTGTGGATATGTGGACTTTAGTAAACGTGTGTACTGGATAGTTGCCTGATTTGCTTAGGGAATGGGGTTACAAGAGTAGCCAATGGGAAAGTGACACATGGCAAAGTTGGGTGCCCGGTGTTGAATGTTAGTTTGGCCTGTTTGTTAGGCTTTGCCAGTTTCGTTCTCTCTTTTTCTTTTTTCTTTTTTCTTTTTTTTTTTAAACTTAATTTAGTTATTAAATTATTTAAGAGTGTAAGCAATCCAAGAAGATAACGGAGAATTCTAAACTTGAAATTGATGACTCGAAATAATTATATTATAGGGATATTGTTCATATTTTATTGAAATTTAGTCGAGTTCTTTAATTTTCACGTTTTTAAAAATTGATATGATATTAATATGATAAGATTGAGAGCTTGTTTGGAAACCAAGCTCAAACTTGATTTTCTAACTCAAGTTTTGTCTTTTTACTCAAAAGTCTTTGTCTTTTCTCAAAAAGTTTTTTGTCTTTTCTGAAAAGTCAACAAAATTTATTATTTCAACTTAAAAACTCAACTCAAACTCACTTACCAAACAAACCCTAATAAAAATTTGTATTTTTTAATAAGATATTTGTGAAATCTCATAAGTTGAAGGTAAACTTGTATCATAAAATTTACAAACCTCTCTACAAGTATGGATGACAATGGATGGGGCAGTCTTCTGGCCAACCTGCCTTGTGAATAAAAACATTCCTCATACGCATCCATAACCCATTTAAATTAATGGGGACGGCACGGGTTTTCCCATCGTGAGTTCGGGATACTCGTAGGGTGCCCCATTAATCCTATTACCTATTTTCACCATATGAAAAACAACAAATTCAAATTCAAATTTTGAAAATAAAAATGCATAAGTATGAGACTTTAAATTAAATAATAATAATATTATTATTCAATTTTCCATGTATCAAAATGTTAAAATTTAATACTTGAAATCTAAATTATAAAACATCTTGTTCAATATTTATAATAGGAAAGTAATATATAACACGGGACGAGTAAAGAGGAATATGCCCGTTTAGATCGGGTTTTTCCCGTCCCTTTTAAGATGGGCCCCTACGGGTTAACGAGGAAAATTTTTATCCCTATTTACAAGTCTCCTAAACTCTTAGTGCCTGAATCCTTATTTTTAAAATCATAGTTCTTTGGTCCTCAATCTTATATTTAATTTGATGACATCACGAAATTAATTTGAAATAAATGATATTTACTGTTGATTTATTTTAAAGAGCTAGTTGTGTGTTTTTTATTTTTTATTTTTGAATTTAAGGGTAAGGAATTCACCTCAATACCATGTGAAGTTGAAATTATAATGTTAGACAATACGGGATAAAGAACAAATAGTATTTTTTGAAAAAGTATTAGTAAATTATAACATAAAATTTAAACATAATAATAGATAGCATATTTAAATTTTTGATCACATGATACTTAAAAAAAACTCCTCCACTTTCTCTTCTATCTCTCGAATATAAAACTATGCACATAAATTTGTTGTTATAAATTAACCGAAAATTCAAATTTGTTAGAAATTTAAAGAATCTAAGGATTTACCAGAATATATGTTATAATTTATCATCTTTTAAAAAACATACTATAAACTTCAAAGGTATTTATAAAATATGCGATTCGCTATAATTTCCGTAGACAATACTAATAACCACAGGGCTTTTTGTTTTTTTGTTTTGTTTTTTTTTGTTTGAAGTGAAATTTGTTGTATTTTTACTTTGAAGTGAATAGATCACGGTGTAGATTGAGAAGGTCGTTTTTCCCCCCAAGAAATAAAGAAGTAAATATGATTATAGTGTATCAAATATACCAAAAAAAAATGATTGCAGATATAATCTAGCGGTAAAAACCACACCCTTTTTCTAAAGACGCAGATTTCGAATTTTCCTAGCCCAAATTCAAAAAATTATATTTATATACAATATATATATATATATGAAATACCACCAAAAATTAAATCAAATACTTCTTAGAAAACATCATAAAAAACTTCGGATCATTTTCAAAAAATTAAGGACCTAGGTATCAAGATTTCAAGAATCAAAGCTAAGTACTAAAGAGTTCAAAAGTTTAGGAACTTACAATGTAAATTTTCCTAAGGGTTTTTTCTTTTTTTCTGGTAATTCCAAGTTGAATGGTAGTTGAGTTGGATGTCTTTGACCTCAATAACAATTACAAAAAACAATAACAATAATAATAATAATAAGTATAATAACTTTTATGTTAGAAATTTAAAAATTAACAATACACCACATTATAATAATAAGTAATAAAAGTATAATAACTTTATGTTAAAAATTTAAAAAACAAAAACACGCATAAATTACTCCAATCATGATTCTGAGCATTAAAAGAATAATATCACATTAAATTTAAAAAATAATTTATATAGATAATATAAAATAAAATGGTCTTATGTTAGAAACTCACTAATAAAAATCTAACTTGGCAAATATCATGACAAAAAATGCTAATGTCTTTATGCCGTTTCCGAGGTTTTCCAAGAAAACAAGCGAAAGGAAACGAAAGGAAAAGGGGAAAAAGTAAAGAGAAGCCCATTAGTGAGGTCAGAACAGTTGAGATTTTTGTTTGTTTTCCTTGAAAGTTGGGAAACCAATCAATGCTCGAATTCCTATGTTGTATTCCATAGACGTGGATAAAGAACTTTCCCGGCAAAATGGTCCAAAGCGAGGATTTGGAGTTTGTTTTTTGTTTCTTTGCGGTAATAAAAATAGTTAAATAATAAATCGAGGGGAAAAAAAAAGTGCCTCTGGTCGGTACTGTGGTATGTTAATCTCTTATAGGAATAGGAAATTATTATCAGTGTGTAGCATGAGCTCAGTGTGACGTGAGTATTAGTGTGGCAGATTGGTTTTTAATTCTTGTTTAAAAGAAAATTTATGATGAATTCGAGCTTAAAAAAAAAAAAAAAAAAAAACGTATACAAGGTTTTGAATCACGGATATGATCTTATAGCGAGAGGACAATGTAGTATTTAGGCGGATTGGAACACCAATTGAAATTGAAAATGTGCATTTAAAGTCGGTTTGGAATGCGAACTGAAGTTGAAGTTTTAAAATATTTCGATTGAAATTACCAATATGATCTTATATGAGAGGACAATGTTAGCATTTAGGGTATTTGAAGCACCAACTGAAATTGGAGTTTTTAAAATATTTTAATTGAAAATGTGTGTTTGATTAAAAATGAAATTTCAGAATTAAAAATATAAAAACTTAAAATGTGTTTAAAAAAAATACAATATTATCGATCTTGACATTAACATATTAACATTTTCATCAATCATTGATAAATTAGCTATGATCAATTATGATTGGGTATTTAAAAAAATAATTTTTTTTAATTTTACAAAATTTCAGTCATTTATTAAAAAAACTTCTAAAAAATTTTTTACCCACATATCTACTAAACAAGATGAGGATTGTGTATGATTGCGACAAAAACTAGTCAATTTCATGACACTGTTAAAGTTTATAGAAACAATAGAATAAAACGTGTTTCATCAAGGGGGGAAAAAAAAAGAAGGGAGAAGAGGTAAATAACATTTTTACATAAATAATTATAAGTAATTGTATGTTTCAAAATTATTTGAAATAAATAGTACATAACAAAGTTACCATAGAGAATTTATTTATATCTTATAATATGTTATTTATTTAGTAAATTTGTTGTTTATCTAGTAAATTTGTTATTTACTTCAAATATTTTAAGATCTTGCCTTTTACTTCAAATATTTTAAAACTTTGCTCTTTACTTTAATTAATTTCACAAAAAAAATGCTATTTACAACAATTCCAAAAAAAAAAAGAAAAAAAAGAAAAGAAAGAAAGAAAGAAAGAAAGAAAAAGAAGAAAGAAGAAGAAGAAGAAGGAGGAGGAAATAACGTGGGATTTGGTTGGTCAGTGAGAAAATATAGAGAAAAAAAATGATATTTGTTTAGTAGGTTAAAAAAAATAAATTGTAATTTGATTGTAAGTTTTTTTTAATAAAAACTAAAAGATAAAAGATAAAAGAAGGGCATAACAAGCAATGATTAAAATTAGAATTTTTAGTAGCTTGTGGTTTAAATGGAGGCGTGGGAAAAGTAAACAAGAGGTGTCAATTGATCTTTTTTGTGATAAATAGAAAATTTTAAAAATATTTTTAGTAAATAAAAAGGGTTATTTTTTATAAATGGCATTCGAACTATACATCATGTCTCATTTTGTTCTTAACTATTGATTTTACACATTATATCCCCTGAACTACTGTTACGCCAACTGTAAACATTATGTAAAAAAAAAAAAAAGAGATAGAAATTAAATACGTTCTGATAATATGAGTTTTATTTATAAGTAAAGTCGTTATATTTTTTTGAATGGAATTTATGCCTCTATTAGAAATGTTTCAGAAGTAAGCTATACTTTTACAAAGACATATAATATATCAGAAACATTTTTTAGGTGCAGTATTCCTTCAAAGAATGTTTGCGATTTTAGCCTAAATTAACACACTCGAGATCAATTTTAGTTTAATTTTTGATAGAATACTGACGCAAGGGACATTTGCATATCAAGTGAAAATTTCGAGGTAGTGTGATATGTAACAGTGACTAACATAAAATTAGTTATTTTAGGATCATAGTAAAAATAACCCTAATAGTAAATAACAAATTTACTAGGTAAATAATCTATTTACTTCACTGTATTTACTCCAAATATTTTAAAATCCTTTTATTTACTTCTTTAGTTTCGTAAAACTACTATTTACTACAATTTAAAACAAGTAAATAACATTTTAATAGTAGATAATTATCATAAATAATAAATTTAAAAAATATTTATTGTAAATAATTTAGTAGTTAAATAATTTACTTACTTATAGTATGTTGATTATTTGCATAATAAAATATTATTTACGTTAATATTTTCAAATCCTCGTATTTACTTCTTTAGTTTGGTATTTTACTATCATTAAAGAAGGATGGTTGTAAGATAGCCTTTCAAAAAGAACACCTTTAGGTTAATGTAAATTTACAAATAGTTTGATTTTTTTGATCTCGATCTCTAACTACGGATGATTAAAATCCAAATACAAATATGGCTGTTTTCAAAATTTTTCTCGAGAAATTGTAGCAATAGTATATTTTATAGGTACATTTGAATTTATTACATATTTTTAAAAGATGATAAATTATAACATATATTTCTAGTAAATCTTAATTTTCCTTAGATTTTCTAAAAAATTTCAAATTTACATCAATTTTAAATAATGAATTTAAGTGCATAGTTTTATGTTAGAGAGCGAGAAGCGGAAGGAGAAGGGTTTTTTTTTTTTGTATTATGTGATCATAAATTTGATTATATTTATTATCATATTTAAAATTTTATACTATAATTTACTATTACTCTCTTCAAAAATATTATTTTTCTCTTTCTCCCAATTTTCTTGTTAGAGAATTGAGTGGATTAGGTTGAGCTTAGATGGGCCCAATCAGCCCAAAAACTTGCCCTAGCTGAGCGGGCTTTAAGTACATGGTTCGAAGAATCTCGTCCCACATGAGCCCTATAAAATGGAGTTGGGCCTATACCCGTTTATGCAGAATTGGGCTTGATATTCTGCTAAAATGGGGAATGGAATTTGGAGACACAAGGATCGGGCTTAAAAAAAAAAAGAGGATCAAGTAGGAGCAAAATGACAGTGACCAAAGTCCTACTAACAAGGGGGAAAATGAAAATGAAGGTGTAAAACAAAAACTCGCATATATATATATATATATATATGTGGTTATTTGAAAGTAAGACTCTCATATTCCTTTACGAAGAAGTTAAAAATTTTTAAGAAATAAACTAGAACTTTTCTAAGTTTTTCCAAACTATTGAATTTGACTCTTTTTTTGTTTTCGTTTTTGTTTTCTTATATCGAGAGGTAATGAACTTAACATACATCTCGAAGTCATATCCAAATTTTCTGTCTAATTTTTAATATCCTAGATAATTTATAACCATTAATATTATGACACGTCGCTTTAAAAATTTTGAAATACTTTATCACTGATTTTTTATATTTTAAAATCTAACTTAATTCAATAATTTCTCAAAATATAACCAATTGAGACATTAAAATTGGACAAAAAAAAAAAATAGATTCAAAAGTCAGATATATTTTACCATTAAAATTGTCTTTTCCGTTTGGTTTTAAATAAAAAGAGAATTGCACTATAGAAAATACGAGGAGAGAGATGAAGAAAGAGAGAGAGAGAGAGAGAGAGAAAGAGGGTCACGAGGAAACAACAAATTTAACGCTACATTTGGGGATAAGTTTCCAAAAAAAAATTTCTACATTTTTTTTGTCTTTTTTTTCTTCTAATTTTTACTATTTATTTTTTCAAATATTTAAAACTTAATTTTAAAAATTCATAACTTTATTATTTTCAAGTCGAAATTTAATGTTTTTTTTTATACAATTTCCTAGACATTTTGAGACGAATGAAACAATATCCATATTAATAATTTTTTTCCAAACATATTTTAAGTTTTTTACTTTAAACAGTTTATTTTCACTAAACGTATATTTCATAAACTCAAACCATCTCCAACTTCAAAAACCTTGTCTCCAAACGTGACCCCAAACAAAAGTCTAAGTCAATGAAGAAGGTGCTGGTACTGGTCCAGTGTCGATCGTTCTAATCATTTTTTGCTTGAAAGTCAGTTCTAATTGTTGTTGGTGTTTTATAACAATTTAAAGAAGTAGACTCTACTAATAAATCTCATGTTAATAAGTGATTCACTCTTTATTAAGTGATATTAATAAATGATATTAATAAGTATCTCTTTGTTAAGAGATCCACTCTCGATTGATAAGGATATTACTGTTTGGTAGAGTAGTTTGAGTTGAGATTTTAAGTTTTAAATAGTAAATTTTTTTGAATTTTCAGAAAAGACAAAAAAAATTTTGAAAAAAAAATAAAAATTTAACAAAAAAAACAAAAAAAAAAAGTTTGAGTTGAATAATTTGAGTGATTGAGATAACCAGACCCGTAGCCATTACTCGTTTCTATTTCTTTCACTGCTACTGCTCTCTGCTATGGGCAAAGGTCAGGTCGTTGTCCTTTTCGGCCTCCAAAGTTGAAAAATCACCCCCATTCTGCCTCGATTTTAGCGCGCGTTGGTGCTTCTTGGTTCATGCCTTCGTCCTTTCATATTTAAATTTTAATTTTTTCTTTTTCAAAAAAGCTCTCTTGTGATTCAAATGGATAGGTACCCCACAATTATAACATTAATTTTACATCTTATAGCTACTATTAATTCATATATAATTATATATTTAAATCTATATATGTATTATTTAAAATTATTAATATAAAAGGTAAAATATCATATAAAAGATATTTATTATTTTAAATGTTATATTTAAATCAATCAACCAATTATTTCAATAATAAACAAAAAAAAAAAAGTTATAAATTCTGGTTTTCTTAAAGTAATAGAAAAAATTACATCTACATATATAATGACTCCATATGTTTCCTTTTTCTTTTTTTTTTTTTTTTTTTTTTTTGCGGTCCTTTAATCTTCAGCTCTAATCTAAGTTTTTAGGGTTGTATGGACATAAATTATGTTTCGGTTCCTTTGATTGTATGTGGATATCAAAACTTCCTCTTAATAAGAATAACAACAACTCAAGCAACTTATTCTTACACTATTTTGGAAACGATGGGCTAAAGTATGGATATGTAAAATGCAAAATTTCCTATCCCAACAAGAAAGAAGGAAATAAGATACTCAATTAAGAAAATAAAATTTCATACTCAATCTCATAGATTTTCGATACACATAAAATATTATACCTCAGAGTGTGTTTTACTGATAGTATTCATTATATATATATATATTTCATGTCACATTGTATAATTTCTTTCCTTTTTTTTAATTTCGATTAAAATTATTTTAGGACCCGTTTGGGGAGATTTGTAGATGGTGGTTTGAAGGTGGGTTGGAAATGTGTGTTTAAAGGGAAAACTTTTGAAAAAATTCTATGATATAGAAAATAATACAAAATTTGAAATGTGCCCATAAAAAAATTAAAATAGATATTGTTTTGTTCGTTTCGTCGTTATGAGCATTTTGATATAAAAAACATCTCATTTCAATTTGAAATGAGAAAATTATGAACTTTTAAAAGTTTGAGTTTTTAAAACAAAAGAGAAGAAAATTTGATTTAGAGTTGAGATTTTAAAATCCAGATGATAATTTTGCTTGTTGGAACTACGCCACAAATGGACCGTTAATATGTAAAATAAACTATATAGTATGAGATTGGACCTATATAAACTAGTGATCTTCAAATTTGGTGCTCTAAAATATTTTTTTTCATTCTTGAGACATTTAAGAGCTTGATCCTTCTCCAAGCTTCTTTTACAGATATTTAGTTGATAATATTTGTACAATTCTTACTTAAACAAAACTCAAAATTAGTTTTTAAAAAAAAAACTCAAAATTAAAATCCCACGATCGGTGTTTACACGTTTTGGAAGGAGAGTGAGCGTGCAAGCAATAACTAACACAAGCCCCACAAAAAGAAAAAGAAAAGATAAAACAAGGGAACGTCTGCTAAAGTCTCGCTAAGGGGCACTACGATAGAGTCTATTTTTAGACCTATACAATCAAAATCAAATAGTAATTAAGTGACCGGTTTTACAAAATGGTAATTAAGTGACCAACTCCGTCGGAGGTTCACATTTCCGATCTCTTTCTCGATTTGATTTGTGTTGTTAATGCAAATCAGGTGTTGGGCTTGGGAGAAAGTGTGAGAATTTTTTTGTTAGAATCATGTTTGTGCATCGAGTTCAAACCTTGATTTGTTGTGCAATCAGATGTTGGTTAGTGAGAAAGTTGTGGGGAAAATTTGTGAATTTCAGGATCATGTTTGTGCATGAGTTTTACCCTTTGATTTGTTCTAAAATCGATTAATGGTGAATATAGAACCCATTATTCTAGCAAAAAAAAAAAAAAAAAATTCCCATTACCCATATAACTCCGAAAAACCACAACGCCAGCAAAAACCATACCCATTTTCCATATTGGAGCAAGAAATAAAAATTTTCAAATATCAAAGCTTCTCCTGAAAGTTGAGCATGAAAATTGATCCGGAACTAACAAAACAGAAGTACAAATTAATATACGTTTAATGTATGGAGTTTCATATGGGTTATTGAAGGAATGTACCCATTTGAAAGAAATGTTCATAGAAGTAAGAGAATGTAGGAAAATCAGGTTTATAGTTTGATCGGTCCTCTTTTTCTGAATTGAAGTTTTCCTGTTCTGAGAGTTAAATATGTTTAATAAGATTTCATTTCATGAAATGTATTTCACAAAGTTTTGTCTGTAGCCATTGAAGAACAAAGAATCAATTCCAGATGTGTGAGATTTATCCTCTTTAAGAGTAAAAGAATTTGGCTATAAAAAGACAAAAACTAGCCTTAAATCTATTACATTTAATTTGTTGTGATATGTTTTGGTGAACCCAACCTATTATCAATTTAACGTTAGCCGCAACATCATCATAAAATGTCATTCTAACCTATAGGATGGACACTGTGCATAGTTACTCTTAAAAGACTCTATCATAACTCTCCAAAAAACAAGGGATAGAAAATCGCAATAATTAGTTTGCACGATTGATAAATAATGTGAATGGTGGGAAGTGCACCTCTAGTGGGAACCCCTAGGTTTCTTGCTTGACCTTCTCCACATTGGCAAACCAGAAAGTGTATTGTTTACTGTAATCCTAATTTTTAAATGCAAATTCATTTGTCATATTTTCAGTGATAGATTCAATTAATTGATATAATTGTACTTTAAATACTTATCAATAAAAAAAACTGATAACTTATATACCATATAAATTGGTATTCAAAAGTTGAGATTTGAAGTTGATGTTCATGGCATATACACCCCATATTTTAGATTAAATGTCATATTTTACTTCCCTCGTTATGCAAATGTCAAAATTATCCATTGTATTGTATAATCAGTTACATAATATTCTCTTGAAACAGTTTTTTTTTTTTTTTTTTTTTTTTTTTTTTTTATAAAGAAAAATGTCATGGTTACCATTTCCAATTTATCTTAATTGTTATTTTAAATTTGACTTGACTTAAAATTTTATACATATTAAAAAAAAAATAAACTAAACATTTCACTGAAACAAATATTTCAATTATTTTGAGAATTTTTTAAGTTTCAAGATTGATCTTATTTGATAGTTTAGTTTAATAGTGTATTAAATTGTACTTAATAAGCGTTGGGGAGGATTAAACTTAGTGTTTTTTTTTAAAAAATTATAATTTTAAGGGATATTTTTTGACTGATGTTACAAATACAAGAGGTGTTTTGTGCATCTATATAATAAGCACAAAATATTATTTAGACTAACAACATGAGGTGTTTTGGGTATTTTCCCTTCGTAGACCATCACCTTCAAAGGGGAAAAAATCTATAATTACTGGCAAAAAAAGCCAAAAAAAAAAAAAAAAAGAAAGAGAGAGAGAGAGAGAGAGAGAGAGAGAAAAAGTCCTTTGTGGCAATTTATAAGGAGAAAATAAAAAAGGTCATAATTTTTTTGTTCTTTTTTTTTGTTCTGATAAAAGAAATTAGGGATTTTGTTTTTAATTTAGGATGAGAATTTGAAATATGCACCATATAACGTGAGTCAAACATAAAATTACTGCTAATTTTTTATTTTTTTCTCATTAGAATAGAGTTTTGTGTAAATTAATGGCTTTAAAAATATTTCCTGATTTATTTTAAACATATAGAGATGTTTTAGACATTTGAATAATGGAAAGGACAGAGATGATATTTTGTTTAAACATATAAGATGTTTAGGACATTCTCTGCAATGACCCATGCTCTCTTTAGTATGCTTTTGTCCGTTTTGGGTCTTGTGCCCGTACGGTTTTGCTCTTAGACTCAACCCTAAAGGCTTTATACTGTTAAGAGGTTGTCTCTTTATTTATGAACCATCACATATATCAATTCCACAAGCGATGTGGGATTGAATAGCTTATCATTTTCTTTATACAGACGAATGAAGAAAATGATAAGTTATGCGGTCTTGCATTGTTTGAGAATGGATATATAAGATGGTTTATAAGTAAAGAGATCACCTCCTAATTGTATGATGCATTTTGGGGTTGAGCCTAAGAGCAAAACTGTGCAAACACGAGACCCAAAGCGGAAAATATCTTACCAAAGGGAGGCATAAGTCGTTACAAATGAGATAAAATCTAAGAGTAAAACCGTACAGACATAAGAGTCAAAACAGATAATATTATATCAAATGAAGGTAGGGGCCTTTACATTTTCACTAAAATCCTTTTTATTTATTTATTTTTCTATTTTTCAATCTAATTACTTGTTAGCCGCGGTACAGTTTTGTAAACTCGTCATTCATTCATCACCTTTCATAACAAAGAATATGTAAAGTATTTCCAAGTCAATCCATTGACCATAGAAGCAGAAAAAACATACTTGAAAATGATTAATGATTTTGGCACCACCTATAGCTACGGCATATGTTCGAAAAAAATTTGGCATTAACAAAAAATACCAGTATAAGTATAATATATTGTTGGCGATTTATTGAAAAATCAAATAAAATAGTACACCGTCAAAGACGGAAGAAAGGTTGAGGCATGCTGGGTATTGTTTTCATTGTTTTCAAGGATGGATTCCACCCCATTTGGACAATATTCAGGTGCAATACAGGCTTCACGGTGGTTTAACCTCCAAGATTTAACAACCTGAGCTTCATAGGAGTGCATTCCCAAATACTCAGCTCTAGAACAACTGTATAGACTTCGAACCTCAAATAAGAGTAGGATGACATAGAGGACACAACAAAATTTTTAGAACAAAACACACTAAGGGCCCGTTGTGGTCACTTTTGGAGATGATGTTTTGAAGGTTGAAGATGTGTATTTGATGAAAATAAACTGTTTGGAGTGAAAAAGTGTAAAAACTTGAAATGTGTTTAGAAAAAAATTAATAATATTGATCTTGTTTCGTTTCTCTCGATATTCTATGTAATAAAAAAAACATCTTATTTCGATTTAAAATGATAAAATTATGGACTTTTAAAGTTTATGTTTTTGAAAATGTTTTAGAAAAATAAATTATAAAATTGGAAGAAAATGACAAAAACTTTTGAAACTATGTTTCGAGCTTTTACATGTTGAACTCATGAACTACAATTGAACCATAGACAAGACAAATAATAGGTGATAAATTGGATGGAACTCACAACGCAAGGGTACATAAGGACACTTCTGAACTCGATTCATTCGAGATAGGCTTATGTTCTGCATGCATTAATTGGCTTCCACGACAAGCACAAGGAAGCTTCATGGAAGTTATCTAATTAACTTTACGAGTTAACACACCAAAGCCAAACAATTAAAAAATATCATGATCTACCTGCCGTATATATGTGGTTTGTGAAAAGGATGGATATTAATAATCAAATAAAGCTTTTATGAATCCCTGCTCAACTATTGGTAGATGAATTGGTACGGGAGGTAACCTTAAGAATCTCACCAATCAGAAAATTGAAGATTCGAATCTCCTGTTAATTTAGGGGAGTGTAAACCCTACTTACATAGTATTACGAAATAGGAAATGACGGGGTCACCATCACATTCTTTTTTAAGAAAAATAAAAATAAAGCTTTTATGAAAGCTTCATATAAGTTTGGCACGGTGCAATGGACAAGTGTCCATTTCTATTTATTAAAATAATACCAAATGATCAATGAAAATCCATTTGCCGAGCATGATTTATAAAACATGTTCAGCAAAGTTGAAAGACAAATGTGTGTATATATATTGTGTGTGTGTGTGTGTGTTTAAATAATGCATATTAAGCAAGATGAGAACCTCTTCTGCCGTGCATTACAAAAAAACTTGAGCTTTTGTAAAAGCTTTAGCCAAGTCTCAAGAGACATTCTTAAAGGACAAGTGTCCAAATTTTTATTTAAAAAAAATGTAAACTCAACAAATATTTTAAGTACTTTATTCAAAAATTACAATTTAATATACTTAAATCAAATCATTCACCAAAAAAAAACTTAAATCAAATCGTACAATAATATAAGAGACAATATTTACATTTAAAAACACCAAAGATATATGTATCCAGATAAATCAATAAAGTAGATAAGAAAAATTAGACTTATTGATAAAGCAGTCGAAGTGTCGGATTATGATGATTGGTGATCAAATTGCATATGACAACCGTTTAAACAGCCGCTAAGAATGCACTCTCAATAATAGAACTTATGAGGGTTTTTATGAACACCAAATTAGTATAGGACCAACCCTTGTGTGTTTCATTAATTAAAATTTACTGATGAAACCGATATGTAATTGGTGCTAAATTTTCTTGTATTATATGAGATCATTTGAATTAGTATTAATGTTTGTATTTTCTTGATTTGAAATACAATTATCCTTATAAAAAAAACATATTCTTTATCAAACAACACAAAAAAATAAATAAATAAATAAACTCATTTCTATAATATCCTATTATATCTTTTGTACATGGTCACTTCGTGTTTTTGTTTTTCCTTTCCTTCCTTACTACAAAATGGCGTTAAAGAAAAGAAAAGAAAAAAAAATCTAATATATCTATATAATATATATATGTATATATATTTTATGATATAGGACCCTAACTCCTACTTATTTTAAAAAAAAAATCAAATATTTTTAGATATCGAATTATTTCTATCTAAATCCCTCGTACTAGTTGAGCTCTATTCATGAATATGAAGATATATGAGAATGAGAAATGCTTTTTAAAGTGCTACATATTGGGTCCACTCTATTAGTTTATTGCAATCCGATGGCCCCAAAAAAATTCGATTCTCTCATGAGAGCCAATCCTTTTTTCTCAACTTTTCATTTGTCAAACTATAAACTAATTGAACTTTTTCACTTCTCTCATCATTGTTTTACATACGTTACTTTATTCTTTATTTTAAAAAAATATATTATACTTAGTCACATTTCATTTCATTATATATATACATAGACATATCTTTTCAGTTTCACTTTCACACTTGGTCACATCACTATTTTCATGTACCTAATTTTGTTCTCTTCTAATTTAATCAATGTTGAATTCTAACACTACATTTTTCTAACAAAAACCAACAATTCAGAAAGTATTTTCTAGAACAATATCAAATGTCACCAGTAATTTTGTTTAAGAAAGTAAATTTATGACATTTGCTGAATCTCAGCATAACCTTATAGAATATGCTTCAATCTAAATAAACAAAGATATGTGCCGATGTTTGCACGGACTTCCACATGAAATGTGTATTAATATTATCTATAAATTATCATCTATTAAACAAATACCATGTTATAAAAAATTCATCTTATGTTTTTTCTTTTAAATTTGAAGGTATGGAATTAAAGGATTCAAACTCTTCACTTTAATTTAAGAGAAATTAAAAAAAAAAAAAAAAGAAGAAGAAGAAGAAGAAGGAAAACGTGCTGGGAGAGCTACTTTATCTATAATATAAATTCAGTTAATTATTTAAATTTCATGTATTCCTTCATTTGTCAATAAACTATACTTCCAACAAAAAAAAAATATCTATACTCTATTTATTACAGGTCAACTTTAGACAAAGGAATTATCTATTGAAATTATCTTGCATATTATTATTTTAATTTCATTCTATTTTTTTTAATTTTATTTTGTGATTTTTTTTTTTTTTTTTTGGTTCACACACGATCACATCACACTTCTTATGATTCGTTTCACTTCACAATCTCCTACGACTACAAAGTCAACTTTTTCTTCAAAAAAAAGAAAAAGAAAAAAAGAAAGAAATAATAAATTCTTTTTCTACTTAGATTTGCAGAACAGAACAACTGTTAGAGAGAAATCCAAGGCAAGCCCATCTCAAAGCGCATTCAACTCGTTGACATTTAATCTGTATATTCGCTTGAAGCTCTGAATATTCCCCAATTTCATCGGCAACCAAAAAAAAAAAAAAGAATCAACGCAAAAATAATATATATACTTGAACAATCTGAGCTCGTCTTTAGCTTAATGTAGGTCTTTCTTCTATAAAATGCAAATGGGTCTTCTGCGTTTATCTTCTTTTTCTTCAAAGTCTTCTCCAATGGCGGGTTATGTTGTTCTTCTCTTGGGTTTGGTGCTTCTGAGTATGTCGGCTGTTTGTAATGGAGGCAAAACAAGCACTTTCGTTAGAAAAGTTGAGAAAGCCATTGATTTGCCTCTTGACAGTGATGTCTTCCAAGTCCCTCACGGTTTTAATGCTCCCCAACAGGTATATATACATATATATGTATGTTATTAAAGTACACTTTTTTGGTAAAATTTGGATTGGAATGTTTTCTTTGTTGTTGTGGCCTTAATGGGTTTGTTTGGTTTAGAAATTTTAGTTGTTTGTTTGTTTGGATTTTTAAGGTTCATATCACACAAGGAGACTATGTGGGAAAAGCAGTGATAGTGTCATGGGTCACTGTGGAGGAACCTGGGTCAAGTAAAGTGCTTTACTGGAGTGAGCAGAGCAAGGAAAAGAAAGTTGCTAAGGGGAAATTCACTACCTATAAGTTCTACAACTACACTTCTGGGTATATTCACCACACCACCATCAGAAATCTGGAGGTAAAAATTACATATATGTATAAGACTAGGGATAATGACAAAGACCCGTCGTCTGTTTTCACGAAAATGTTGACCCTATGTTTTCTTCCGGACTGTTGTAGCTGTACAGCATAGGTGTTACATATGCTTAGGGTGCAATACGTGCTTATTTTGATTGTGGTTATGTTATTTCTAGTAATGGTTTCTTTTTTTCTTTTTTGGGTGCAGTTTAATACCAAATATTACTATGTGGTTGGAATTGGTCACACTGAAAGGAAGTTCTGGTTCACGACTCCCCCGGAAGTTGGCCCGGACGTCCCTTACACATTTGGTCTCATAGGTAAGAGGCACTTCAAAATGTGGTAGCAATTAGCTATAGCATAAGGATTTGGATTTGGATTCGGATTCAGATGTGTTCATGATTATGATCCCGACTCTTAAGGAGTCTTTAACTCGTTTCGAACAAATATGTTAAATTTTACGAGTCACCAAATGATAATACAATTTCAGAAGAATCTGTTAAGGTTAGAAATGTGGCTTGCTTCTGAGTATGAATGAGTCGTTTTGCGGACTTATTTGGTGTCTATTTGTTAGAGTAGTTTATGTCTTAATGTTGGGCGTTACATATCCAGGGGATCTTGGTCAGAGCTTCGATTCAAACAGGACACTCACTCATTACGAATTAAACCCGCAGACGGGGCAAACGGTACTTTTTGTTGGGGATCTGTCTTATGCAGATAACTATCCGAATCACGATAATGTTAGATGGGATACATGGGGAAGATTTGTGGAGAGAAGTACTGCTTATCAGCCATGGATATGGACTGCAGGAAATCATGAAATTAATTTTGCTCCAGAAATTGTAAGGACCTTAGTGAATATCTCTGTACTTATTGGAATTTATCTTCTATCTTGCGGTTTGTGTTGATATCTTTTACTCCTCTAGATCATTATGTATACATATTTTTAAATACTTGGCAATTTGTCACCGTCTTTTTAACCATGATGCTTGTATTGTTGATTTATTAATTTCGTTTGTCATGTTCATTTCTGAGGTTAGCACAAAGAAAATAAATTTTTTGTAACTAAATCGTTACCGTTTTGTTTTGCAGGGAGAAACTAAACCGTTTAAGCCTTACACTAAGCGGTATCGCGTGCCTTATAAAGTATCAGAGAGTACTGCTCCTTTCTGGTACTCCATCAAGAGGGCTTCGGCACACATCATTGTCTTGGCTTCATATTCAGCATATGGTAATGATACATTCTTGGATAAACGTGTATTTTATATATAGTGTGTATATAGGCACAAGTATAGTTCCGACATAGCTCGGATGCATCATTTCTAAGACAAATATTTAAACCTATCTAATTGAACGATAATTCACATAATGTAAACCGTTATAAAACTAATTGGATTAGTGAAAAGGAGTTGATTTAGGTGTTCAACGACTAACAAGTGATGAAATTTTCTTCTGAATCAAACAAAAGACATAAAAGAATTTTTTCCATTTAGACGGAAGATCAAATCGATTATTAACTTGGTCATGGGATCACATGCAGAATATGTTAGTTTGTTTTCATCGACATAATTTGCTTCTAGAATAGCATTGATTCAAAAGTGATGCTGTATACTTGTAGGCAAATACACACCTCAGTACAGATGGCTTGGAGACGAGCTTCCGAAGGTTAACAGGAGTGAGACGCCATGGTTGATCGTTCTAATGCACTCTCCATGGTATAATAGCTACAACTACCACTACATGGAAGGAGAAACCATGAGAGTGATGTATGAGCCGTGGTTTGTAAAGTACAAAGTGGATGTGGTATTCGCCGGTCATGTCCACGCTTACGAACGCTCTGTAAGTTCTCCACAACTTGATTTTAACTTCATTTTCAAGTATGTAGCAAAAGCATGGACTTCTCCAAATAGTATTGCTCATAAGTCGGGGATTTTGAAACTCGTCATATCAGAAAATTTGGTTACGATGGAAAAAGATTTAAAAGGGTTCAAGAAATGTATCGCTCTTGTGCCGGTGCTAAACTTGCGACGGATTTGTCTGTCATACAACAAAAGTTATTAATGCTAAATATTACCTATCTATGGAGAAAATTGCGTTTCTTATACCGGCATTGACTAATCACAGGAACGTGTATCGAACATAGCCTATAATGTTGTAAACGGCATTTGCACTCCCGTGAAAGATCAATCTGCACCTGTGTACATAACCATTGGAGATGGAGGAAATCTCGAAGGCTTAGCAACCAAGTAAGATCATTTTGTGTACTACAAGATTGTTTTTCTGCTCAAGTTTTTGTCCTAGTTTGTGACACCATTAAGCACTCAAATGTCCTGATTTTGTTCTGCAGCATGACGGAGCCACAGCCAGAATACTCAGCATATCGCGAGGCCAGTTTTGGTCACGCCATTTTCGACATCAAGAACCGGACCCATGCATACTACAGTTGGCACCGGAACCAAGACGGGTACGCGGTGGAAGCTGATACCATGTGGTTTTTCAACAGATACTGGCATCAAGTTGACGATTCCTCGAGTAGCCATTGATGAATGAATGAATGAGAAAATAAATGGGTGTGAAAATAACACAAAACATTTGTATTTCTCATGCGAAATTTTTGAAATTTCCGCCAATAAGATTTTCGATCTTTTCCTGTTTGGTTATTTTTGTAGCCTTGTACATTGGTTTTGTAACGTCTTCAAGAGCATATCTTTATTTGATATGTTGTATGTTTGCTTCCATGGAAAAACTAGAGTTTTATTATAATTATAGGAATACTCTCCTGTCCGGCATCCGTCCGTCCGGCGGGGGAGAGAGAGAGAGAGAAATAGAAGGGGGACAACTCAAGAGATTAGTTGCTACAACTCAAAATACTATCCGATATAACTTAAAACATTAACCGTTACAAGTGCTGTTCGTATCTAGTAAAAATGAGGTGCTAGACACGAGAGTAATTGTATAATTATATATATCAAGCATTATCAATGAAATATTCTTTTGTTTGTTAGTGTTATAAGAAATTGATAGAAACCCTTTCTAAAGCCTACTCTAAATCTATTTCCCTAATTTCATTTATTTATTTAAAATTACATTTTAAAAATGACTGGTAAATAGTGTTGGTTTTTGGTAAATTATTTGTTGATCTTTATAAATAATAGACTTTTCTAAGTTCCCTTAGCATCACTTTCAAGGGACAGGTCCCAAATAAAAAAATTACACGTGGTGACTGTAATAACCGAATTTTTACAGATTCATAGTTTGCTTATATATGTAAAGAAATTTAAGTTCGTATTATGTGTTATTGTGATGTTTCGTGGAAATTAGGGATATAAATATGAAATTCATGATCTGTTATCAGAATATGTTTGAGTTCTTATAGTGTTATAAGACTCAATGATAGTTCATCGAATCAAGTATGAGGCCTTATGGTGAAAAATGTATAATCATGATTTATGGTTTTGTTCTGGCTAATGAATGACCAGGATAGCTTATGACATGATTAAGACGGTGTTGCAGTATGATAAGCAATATTAAAATTATACTGTGGCCGACCGTTATTACGGATGCAGAATTGAGAATAAGGATTATGATCACTCTAGAATAATCAGGAATAATATTTGGAGCAATAAAAATTAAGTGGCTTCAAGTCCTAAGAAAAACCTATACGCGGTTCAGTTATGTGCAGACATATTATGGACTGTAGTTTAATATTATCGAACTGTTGATAGTTAAAAAAATATTTGTATTATCTGGATTATTAGGAAAATGGACTGCGTATTAAGAGGGAATGCCAAACATGACATTACTTGGAGGCCAAGTAATTATAGATAATTATGTAATTTTTGGGATTTATTGATTTTATGGAAAGAATTAAGAAGATAAGTATGAATTTTTTTTTTTTTTTTTGGTTAAAACTCTCCACATGGCCGGTTGTTTTGGGACTTGGAAGACAAAAATTTTGTGTTTTAAGGCCAAATATGTAATTCAAAGAAAGTTGAAGAAAAAAAATTATTGTGGAAAATTTTGGAAATTCCACCTATAAATAGGGGTGGGTAGTGAGAATTAGACCATTTAGTTAGTTTCTCATTTTTTTAGTTCTTTTCTCAACTTTTCCTCTCTAGCCCTTAGGAGAAAAAAAAAAAAAAAAGAAAAAAAGAGAGAGTTGGAAAAACAAATGGTGGCCGGTTGTATTGTGGAGAGGAAGAGCAATGATTTTTCTCATCCAAGACCTAGAATCACCCATTTCAAGCTCTAGAGGTATATTCTTGATCCCCTAATTAAAACTTTGATTAGTTTTGGTTTGAAGAATTTAAGTGTGTTTCAAGTTATGGGATGTAAGAGCATAAACTCATATTCTCTTATTTTTCTATATTATAGCCTTTAATGGTTGATTTATGCTTAATTTATGTTTGGGTTATCTTGTTTTGCTAGCTCTAAGTATGAGTTTGATTTTATTCTCTATGATGAGTTTTAAGATTATGTGCATGTGATTATGCTCTCATATGTTTAAGTATGAAGATCTTATGTATGTTGGTTAAGAAATCAACTTAAAGACGCAATTTTATAAATTAGTAAGTTATCAATATTGTGTTTTTCAAGAACATGAGATAAGTGAATGATAATTTTAAGAACGAATCCGACACGCTGCATGATGATTTAGGCTCACGGCCTTGGCCGTTCGAGGTAGAGTGTGCGGATTTTTAAACAAGAACCAATAAAATACAAACTGCCGGTTTTCGAAAATAAATTGGACAGTTTTTTAGAAACTCAATTTTGAGCCCCTTAGAGGCCAAATTTGAACAAAATTATAACTGTAAAGTTATAGAACACAAAAAATCCTAGGGGGCATCATGGACAATATTTGAAGAAAAGGCTCCAATGACCTTTGTTTTTATCAATTTTCAAAACTAGTCGGTCCAGGTACTATATACGGTCAGTATTTTTCAAAAGGAAAAACATGCAAGTTAAAGAAGGATTTAAGTTTTGGACAAGAAACAAAAATTGTAGGTTTCGACGAGATCTACAACTTCTGTGTAGAAATTTTTTTCAAATTCTAAATCAATTAAGAGATAAAACTGAATTTTCAAAAATGTGCATGAAAGTGAAAATTCCTGCACACATACTTTCAATTAAATTAAAAGACTATCTCGAAATCGGTTTTTAAAGGTTTACGATCTTTTTTAAAAAGGAACTATGGTTTTACAAAAATAATTTCAAAGAGGTTTGCATCCATTTGAAATTTCACAAGTGATTTTTAAACTTTAAAAAGACAATCTCAAGTGTGTCTATATATATATATATATATATATCTTTTCAGTATCACTTTTACACTTGTTCACATCATTGTTTTCATGTACCTTTATTTTATTCTCTCTTTTAATTTAATCAATGTTTCTAATACTACATTTTTCTAACAAAAACCAACAATTCAGAAAGTATTTTCTAGAAAAATATCAAATGTCACCAGTAATTTTGTTTAAGAAAATAAATTTATGACATTTGCTGAATCTCAGCATAACCTTATAGAGTATGCTTCAATCTAAATAAACAAAGATATGTGCCGATGTTTGCACGGACTTCTACATGAAATGTATATTAATATTATCTATAAATTATCAATTATTAAAAAATACCATGTAATAAAAAATTCATCATATGTTTTTTATTTTAAATTTAAAAGTATAGAACTAAAGGATTCGAAGTCTTCACTCTAATTTAAGAGAAATTAAATAATAAAAAAAAGAAAGAAAAACGTGCTGGGAGAGCTACTTTATCTATAATAAAAATTCAGTTAATTATTTAAATTTCATGTATTCCTTCATTTGTCAACAAACTATACTTCCAACAAAAAAAAAAAAATATATATATATATATATATATCTATACTCTGTTTATTACAGGTCAACTTTAGACAAAGGAATTATCTATTGAAATTATCTTGCATATTATTTTAATTTCATTCTATTTTTTAAATTTTATTTTGTGCTTTTTTTTTTTTTGGGTTCACACACCATGACTTCACACTTCGTTATGATTCGTTTCACTTCACAATCTCCTACGACTACAAAGTCAACTTTTTCTTCAAAAAAAAAAAAAAAAAAAAAAAAAGAAATAATAATTTCTTTTTCTACTCTAGATTTGCAGAACAGAACAACTGTTAGAGAGAAATCCAAGGCAACCCATCTCAAAGAGCATTCAACTCGTTGACATTTAATCTGTATATTCGCTTGAAGCTCTGAATATTCCCCATTATCATCGGCAACAAAAAAAAAAAAAGAAAAAAAAGAAAAAGAAAAAAAACTCAACGCAAAAATAATATATATACTTGAACAATCTGTGCTTCTCTTGAGCTTAATGTAGGTCTTTCTTCTATAAAATCCAAATGTGTCTTCTGGGTTTATCTTCTTTTTCTTCAAAGTCTTCTCCAATGGCGACTTATGTTGTTCTTGTCTTGGGTTTGGTGCTTCTGAGTATGTCGGCTGTTTGTAATGGAGGCAAAACAAGCACTTTCGTTAGAAAAGTTGAGAAAGCCATTGATATGCCTCTTGACAGTGATGTCTTCCAAGTCCCTCACGGTTATAATGCTCCCCAACAGGTATACATACATATATACATATATATGTATGTTTTTAAAATACACTTTTATGGTAAAATTTGGATTGTAATGTTTTCTTTGTTGTTGTGGCCTTAATGGGTTTGTTTGGCTTAGAAATTTTAGTTGTTTGTTTGTTTGGATTTTTAAGGTTCATATCACACAAGGAGACTATGTGGGAAAAGCGGTGATAGTGTCATGGGTCACTGTGGAGGAACCTGGGTCAAGTAAAGTGCTTTACTGGAGTGAGCAGAGCAAGGAAAAGAAAGTTGCTAAGGGGAAATTCACTACCTATAAGTTCTACAACTACACTTCTGGGTATATTCACCACACCACCATCAGAAATCTGGAGGTAAAAATTACATATATGTATAAGACTAGGGATAATGACAAAGACCCGTCGTCTGTTTTCACGAAAATGTTGCGTTTCACGCTATGTTTTCTTCCGGACTGTTGTAGCTATACAGCATAGGTGTTACATATGCTTAGGTGCAATACGTGCTTGTTTTGATTGTGGTTATGATATTTCTAGTAATTGTTTCTTTTTTTCTTTTTTTGGGTGCAGTTTAATACCAAATATAAATATGTGGTTGGAATTGGTCACACTGAAAGGAAGTTCTGGTTCACGACTTCCCCGGAAGTTGGCCCGGATGTCCCTTACACATTTGGTCTCATAGGTAAGAGGCACTTCAAAATGTGGTAGCAATTAGCTATAGCATAAGGATTTGGATTCGGATTCAGATTCGGATGTATTCATGATTATGATCCCGACTCTTAAGGAGTCTTTAACTCGTTTCCAACAAATATGTTAAATTTTACGAGTCACCAAATGATAATACAATTTCAGAAGAATCTGTTAAGTTTAGAAATGTGGCTTGCTTCTGAGTATGAACGAGTCGTTTTGCGGACTTATTTGGTGTCTATTTGTTAGAATAGTTTATGTCTTAATGTTGGGCGTTATATATCCAGGGGATCTTGGTCAGAGCTTCGATTCAAACAGGACACTCACTCATTACGAATTAAACCCGCAGACGGGGCAAACGGTACTTTTTGTTGGGGATCTGTCTTATGCAGATAACTATCCGAATCACGATAATGTTAGATGGGATACATGGGGAAGATTTGTGGAGAGAAGTACTGCTTATCAGCCATGGATATGGACTGCAGGAAATCATGAAATTGATTTTGCTCCAGAAATTGTAAGGACCTTAGTGAATATCTCTGTACTTATTGGAATTTATCTTCTATCTTGCGGTTTGTGTTGATATCTTTTACTCCTCTAGATCATTATGTATACATATTTTTTAAATACTTGGCAATTTGTCACCGTCTTTTTAACCATGATGCTTGTATTGTTGATTTATTAATTTCATTTGTCATGTTCATTTCTGAGGTTAGCACAAAGAAAATAAATTTTTTGGAACTAAATCGTTACCGTTTTATTTTGCAGGGAGAAACTAAACCGTTTAAGCCTTACACTAAGCGGTATCGCGTGCCTTATAAAGCATCGGAGAGTACGGCTCCCTTCTGGTACTCCATCAAGAGGGCTTCGGCACACATCATTGTCTTGGCTTCATATTCAGCATATGGTAATAACACATTCTTGGATAAACGTGTATTTAATATATAGTGTGTGTATAGGCACAAGTATAGTTCGGACATAGCTCGGATGCATCATTTCTAAGACAAATATTTAAACCTATCTAATTGAACAATAATTCACATAATATAAACCGTTAGAAAACTAATTGGATTAATGAAAAGGAGTTGATTTAGGTGTACAACGACTAACAAGTGATGGAATTTTCTTCTGAATCAAACAAAAGACATAAAAGAACCTTTTCCATTTAGACGGAAGATCAAATCGATTACTAACTTGGTCATGGGATCACATTCAGAATATGTTAGTTTGTTTTCATCGACATAATTTGCTTCTAGAATAGCATTGATTCAAAAGTGATGCTGTATTCTTGTAGGCAAATACACACCTCAGTACAGATGGCTTGGAGACGAGCTTCCGAAGGTTAACAGGAGTGAGACGCCATGGTTGATCGTTCTAATGCACTCTCCATGGTATAATAGCTACAACTACCACTACATG
Organism: Ficus carica; assembly: GCA_009761775.1. Classification (NCBI taxonomy): domain Eukaryota; kingdom Viridiplantae; phylum Streptophyta; class Magnoliopsida; order Rosales; family Moraceae; genus Ficus; species Ficus carica. The sequence continues at coordinate 15,345,214 of CM019748.1, read as the reverse complement.
GAAGGAGAAACCATGAGAGTGATGTATGAGCCGTGGTTTGTAAAGTACAAAGTGGATGTGGTATTCGCCGGTCATGTCCATGCTTACGAACGCTCTGTAAGTTCTCCACAACTTGATTTTAACTTCATTTTCAAGTATGTAGCAAAAGCATGGACTTCTCCAAATAGTATTGCTCATAAGTCGGGGATTTTGAAACTCGTCATATCAGAAAATTTAGTTACGATGGAAAAAGATCTAAAAGGGTTCAAGAAATTTATTGCTCTAGTACCGGTGCTAAACTTGCGACGGATTTTTCTGTCATACAACAAAAGTTATTAATGCTAAATATTACCTATCTATGGAGAAAATTGCGTTTCTTATACCGGCATTGACCAATCACAGGAACGTGTATCGAACATAGCCTATAATGTTGTAAACGGCATTTGCACTCCCGTGAAAAATCAATCTGCACCTGTGTACATAACCATTGGAGATGGAGGAAATCTCGAAGGCTTAGCAACCAAGTAAGAAGATCATTTTGTGTACTACAAGATTGTTTTTCTGCTCAAATTTTTGTCCTAGTTTGTGACACCATCAAGCACTCAAATGTCCTGATTTTGCTCTGCAGCATGACGGAGCCACAGCCAGCATACTCGGCATATCGCGAGGCCAGTTTCGGTCACGCCATTTTCGACATCAAGAACCGGACCCATGCATACTACAGTTGGCACCGGAACCAAGACGGGTACGCGGTGGAAGCTGATACCATGTGGTTTTTCAACAGATACTGGCATCAAGTTGACGATTCCTCGAGTAGCCATTGATGAATGAATGAATGAGAAAATATATGGGTGTGAAAATAGCACAAAACATTTGTATTTCTTATGCGAAATTTTTGAAATTTCCGTCAATGAGATTTTCGATATTTTCCTGTTTATTTATTGTTGTAGCCTTGGTACATTGGTTTTGTAACGACTTCAAGAGCATATCTTTATTTGATATGTTGTATGTTTGCTTCCATGGAAAAATTGAAGTTTTATTATAATTATAAGAATACCCTCTCATCTGGCATCCGGCCGTCCAGCGTGGGAGAGAGAGAGAAAAAGAAAAGGGGATAACTCAAGAGACCAGCTGGTATAACTCAAGATATTACCCGATTTAACTCAAAACACTAACCGTTATAAGTGCCGTTCGTATCTAATAAAAATGAGGTATCGAATACAAGAGTAATTATATAATTATCTATATCAAGTATTATCTATGAAATACTCTTTTTTTTTTTTTGTAGTGTTATAAGAAATTGAAAGAAACCCTTTCTAAAGCCTGCTTTAAATCAATTCCCTAATTTCGTTTATTTATTTAAAATTACATTTTAAAAAATGACTGGTAAATAGTGTTGGTTTTTGGTAAATTATTTGTTGATCTTTATAAATAATGGACTTTTCTAAGGCATCACTTTCAAGGGACAGGTCCCAAATAAAAAATGACACGTGGCGATTGCAGAAAGTTTTTCATTTTCTTTGTCCCGTTGCCAGTCAATTTGTTAGCTTTTTGACCCACACGAATCTAAAATGAAAAGTAAGAGTAAATGTGATATGTGGGGGATAAAATTATGGTTTCAATAGGGACAGATGGGTAAATTTACAATAAAAAATATTTTAAGTGAAAAAAAAAAGAAAGTGTGTAAAGGTAAAGTTAAAATGAAAGCAAGTAACTGTGGAACAACATTCTAGTGTCAAGTCAATTTGGACATTTCTTTCTCTGCAAGGAAGCGTTTCATTGAAGCAGACAGAAAGGGTTGAGAATAGTTAGTAGTTAACTATAGTTAAGTCTCTTAAACTATGGCAAAAACTATAGTTAAGTTTTTATATTTTCCTAAAAAGTCAATAAAATTTATAAGTAGTTTTTGAAAAGTCAAAAAATTTTAACTTAAAAATTTAATTTCCAATTAACTTATCAAACTGAATATCAGAGGGTGAGAGAGAAACGGAGAGAAGGGGGTAATTTTGTTGATTCTTCATAGTAAAACCGAGGCGAGAACTACTGCAACGGAGATGTAGATCACATCGACAAAACCTCGGCAAAAATCTTCTTGTGTTCTTGATTGAACAACATCTGTTTCTGCATAGCTCAACCTATAAGAAAAGTAGGGAGAGAGAAAGAGAGACACCCAGCAACTGTAAAGTATTTTGATTCTTGAATTTTTAGGAAATGGACATTTATTTTTCCAATTAACATAACTATGACATTTTACTACAGCCTTTTTTGCCAATATCTCCAAAATTAACCCTTAAAAAATAAACTGAGAAATTATATCTACTATTTAGCTTTGGATGACACAAGAAGACAAGGATAATTTTGTGACAACGTATTAAAAAAAATCCTACACGTAAGACATTGTTTTTAGAGGTGTTTATTGGATCTAATCAATTGATCAAACTGTTCGATCTAATCCAATTCAATTCATTTTTTGCGGTTAACAGATCTCTTTTGGATTGGATTGGATGTCATCTCTTAAAAACCGATCTAAGTTGGATCGGATGCACTTTTATCCTCAAAATATCAAATCTAATCCAATCTAACATTTATTTATATTTTACGTAAAAAAATTTAAGTTTTATTTATGGTTTAAATAATTTGTCCAAAATATAAGTTATATTTTTTCATACACCTTCACAATAAAAAAATTTTAAAGCCTACATTATAAGATATCAACATTAGAGAAATCAATTTTTTCATTTTCAAATTTTCTAACATATTATGTTACACATTCCTACATCCTCTGATTCTTGCTTGTTTTGTTTAAATTTTGATATTTAACTAATAGGTGATTTATATATAAAAAAAGACCTAATAGATTACTTACTATAAATGGGCAAACAAGAAAATAGATAAAGAAGAAAAAAAATGAAGTCCAATATAAAAGTCTAAGAGCAACCGAACAATCCAATCCAATCCAATCCAAACTAAACTGATCATATATAGATTGGATTGGATTGGATGCTACATTATTAACGGATTGAATTGGATGAGATTTTCAAAAACCGATCTCTGGTTGGATCGGATATTGTACGACTAAAATAAGACGGATCCAATCGGATGAACATCCCTAGTTGTTTTTAACCATCCAATCATATCAAAATTATAATATGATAATTTGATAAAATTTGATGAATATCTGATTAAAAATTGTTCCTTACTAATAACAAGTTATTTCATGTTACAAAATCTCTAAATAAAAAATAAATAACTAAAATATATCCCTGGAGGGACAATTACGCAGTATTTTTAATTGTTTAATCAAAATTGTAATAGCTGGAAATAAGGGCTCGGTTAGGGCGCGTCTAGAGATCCAATTCTTTATCAAACTTTCCCTCTCTTCTCTTTTCAAAAAACTCAAATTTTAAAAGTTCATAACTTTTTTCATTTCAAATTAGAATGAGATGTTTTTTATGTCAAAATGCTCGTAACGACAAGAGGAACAAGACAAAATCCATTTTGTATATATTTTTTTCTGAACACATTTTAAATTTTTGCATTATTTTCTATATCACTAAGCTTTTTTAAAAATTTTCCCTCTAAATACAAATTTTTAATTCAACCTTTAAAATATCATTTTCTCCCGAACGGGCCCTAAGTAAAGTCAACTACCTTCCCCATATAATTTTTCTCTCTCTCTCTCTCTCTTTAAATTAAATATATATATATATATATATGATGCACGGAATTTAAGTTTAGGCCTCAATATTATAATGTTAGTTTGGACTTTGGAGATATAAATATTACAATTAATTTGCAATTTTGAGTACTAATGTTTCCTTTGATTCTCCTCATTAATAAAACAGTAGCCTTATTTTCAAAAAAATTAAAAAAATAATAATAAATTGCAATTTTTTTTTAATATTAAAGAAAATCGATGTATGGTCTTCGGTCTCTCTTAGTTATCGTTTTACCTTGAAAAACTACAAGTCGTTTCCTCGTGGGAAAAAAATGACATATCGATCTCTAAACGACATGTCGTTGTTTTCCGTCATATGGTACTTCCTTTTCACTCTTGGATGTCGTTTTCAGTCAACCATAAAACGACATCCAACTCGTATCTACTAGTTCCTACTGTCAACACCGCTTCGGTATTTTGGCGCTAGCCATTTTTCCTTCGATCAAATCATTTCCACAATTTTCTAGCAGTCCAAACACTCCCGTAACCTCCATACTTCTGCAATTACATTCACCATACCCTCTCGAGCTCCGCGATCCAAAGCGGAGCGGCAAATTCATCAACCTCGATCTCAAATGAACATCTGATTTGCTGCACAATTCTCTGCGTTCGAGCAAGGAACCGATCTCGAATGAGCCATTTGTAGGAGGCGTTTCGAGAATGGCGGAGCAGATGAGCGAGAAGAACGGTCCAGAAGAGGATGTTGAGGAGGAGGAGGAGGAGGAGGAGAAGAAGGGGAAGAATGTAGATCCGGAATTGTTCAGCTGCTTGCTTCAGCCAACGAGCTCCGATTCCGATCCTGATTACATCGGAATCCGTCGTCTCCTTCTCCATCGCAAGGCCGAGTCCGGCGTTCTGCGCCGTAGAGTATGTGCTTATTGTTTTGAGCTCGTTTTGTGTTTTGTAGGTTTAAGCTGTCTGTTGAATCTCTGTGATTGAAATGTCGATTAGGATTCTGTAATCGTAGTCTCTTATGGAGAGAAATCGAGGTGATCTGATTGTTTCTCAGGGGTTTGAAAGGGATGAAGTAGGATAAACAAGTTGTGGTGTGAGTGTGAGGTAGAAACTTTGGTTGGAGATTATTTGGTCTCGTTAGGATGTTAATGTTAGAGATTATGAGGAAATTGGAGACTCAGATTCGTTAAATTTCGGTTTTGATCGATTCGAACGGAGTTGGAAGAACCCTTATGCAATTATATGTGATAGTAAATGTATGATCTCTAGTTTTGGAGAGAACAAATTTTCTGATTTTAGGACTTGCTTAAGGGTTTTAGAGGCCTGCCTTTTTTTTTTTTTTTCCTGCTTTTTTCTCATGGATCATTTTATGGTAAAATGTCAAAGCTGTATTTCATTTATTCGCGAGGTAAATTTGAATAAAAGGGCATACAATTTTGAAATTTTAAATGGTTACTACAGTTCCGACTTTCCAATTGATAATTTCTTAACAATTTAATTCTCACTCAGATCAATTTGCATGGTTTGAGCAGTAGATTTATTCAAGAGCTTGGTTTTTTCCTCTTTTCTGAATGCTCGTTTTCTTTTCCATATTTCAATTGGTGACTTCCTGTACTGGTTTGTGGTGAAGGATTGGAAATGCAATGGAAAAGGTTATGTGGCATATCGTAATTACATTCGCAGGCCAAGGAATTGGGAAAATATGCAACTTCCAACTGTCAATAGCACTCCCGGAAACAGGTTGCTAACCATTTTACGTAAAAGAGTGTGACTACATTGAATTATCTTCTGCAGTTTTCAATGTGATAGCGAGAATCTTAGTTCTGCTAATCCCTGTCGAGGTTGTGGCTGTATTGGTATTGGTTGATTGGACTTAGGGATATGTAGTTTCTATTTTCTCATTGTTTTACAAAATTGAATTATCCATAGAACTTGAACTTGAAAAAAGTTTTCCTTTATTTGATTTGAACTACCATGTTACACACGCATGCAAGATTGTCAACTTTTCATCTTGCTGCTAATTAGTATGAGATTTAAATTGGTGCTCTGTCTTGATAAAGTGTGATGTCTTGTATCTTTTTTATCATAATTTTTCACTGTTGCGAGGAAGTTAAGCATGAAAGTATTTCAAAGGAGTACGAAGAAACCAAAATTGTAATTTTCTATCTTAGGCATATAGAACCTTTATTATTAATTTTTATGTTATTCGATATGATGCATGATTCTGATATATTCATGATAAACCTGTAAAGATAACATCTTTGCAACCTTTTGGAATCGTTATTTTTAATATATTATTTTTTGGTCTATTTTTGTTTTCTTCTTTATGAGATTGAGAAAGGAAAACCACTTGTCATGGTTACAAAAATTATTTAGTGAAGAAGGTTTTCCACATACTAGGACTTTTATTTAAGCCACACTTACTGGGAACATTTGAACCTTCATTTTGATTTTACCTCTGGTAGAATATGTCTTAGAGCTGGTAATGTGCATTTATGTTCGTGTGTGTGTGTGTGTGTGTGTGCCTGTGCCTTTATCAAGTAGCTTTTCTAGTACCATCCTATTTTTTCAAATGCTCGAAACTGTTTAGAGGCTTAATCTTGTGCGACTTTTTAGCTTGTTAGTGGCATCTTAAAATCCCGTTTCCATACAATTCTGACATCAGGATAATTTACTGCTTGATGCATCAGTGGGCGTTGGGTTCAACCTCCAAGTCCACTATCCCTGTTGTTTGATGTGGAAAGCTTGAGTTCTTCCCGGGTATGGCTGCTTCTTTTATGGAATTTTAATTTTTACCTTAATTGATTTTAATTTAAACCTTTGTTTGGAACATTGTGAATAGACTTGGACATAGATGTTAACTAGAGGTTGTAGTCAATTGGGATGGTTTTGTTTTCCAATATTGGACTCTTATTCTTTTTCTCTGGTGCCATTTGAAAATAAGTTCATGGTTTCTTTCCTGCAGGACCTGCAAAGTGGTAATCTGGCTTCAAGTCGCAGAAACAGTTTTAGTTCCACTGCTAGTGATAATGATCGCCCACGATACCGTGGTGTTGAACCTCCATACTCGTTCGCAGGAATGCACTGCATCTTTGATCAGAGCAAAGCCTCCGGTAAATCTTGTTAAAATGTTAATATTCAATCCACTGCTGTATTATTCAAGTGAGAGGTAACCTGTCTTTTTCAAAATGGAGAAACATGATTGGTTCATCTGCAGTTACTGTTTTGAAGTTCGGTCACATGAGTTCTGATCTACTTGCTTACGGAGCGTCAGATGGAACGTTGACAGTGTGCACTGTCTCTGACCCACCTTCACTCATCCAGCATATGCAAGGGCATACAAAAGATGTTACAGGTTGGATTAACTGGTATTGCTTCTGTTATCTCATCTGCATCATAGGAGAATGTATCTCTGCTTGTTTTTGGCTGGTGCATGTAGCTTTCAGTGTTGGAGGCATTTAATTTTTTCAACACTAACGAATGGCCGTTAGGTAGGAGCAAGCTTAAGCACGCACCCAATTAAATGGATGGCATATTTGACCCGAGTTTAAGCACTTTCTACTGTTGGCTAGTAACAGCTTACTGCTGCAAAATCATGTTAAAGCGGATTTTTAGGATTTTCTATTGGAGGCATAAATTGTTAATGAAATCACCATTTTAAAAGGTTAATATCTGAAATTAGGACAAGCTTTCAGGGGCACACTAAATATTAGATTCCATCATCTGAAGTTATTGTTTATTTTCAGATTTTGATTTCTCGTCCAACAATCAGTACATTGCATCATCATCAATGGATAAAACTGTGCGAGTGTGGGAGATATCAAAAGGTCTTTGTATTAGAGTTATATATGGAGTTGCTTCACAAATGTGCATTCGTTTTCATCCTGTAAGTATAGACTAAATTGTTGTTGTTTAGTTATTCAGTTCTTTAAAAATATACTATTTTGTGACTAATTATCTTCCACAAAATTGTAAACTTACATGTTAAGATCTTTTTGTCCTTGCAAGCCTGATCATACTTATTAAAGTTTTAGTGGGTGAGTTCAAATAGACTTCTCAATTGAGAGTCGACTTTTTTTCATATCAAACATTGTAAGTGCTCCTCCCCAATTTCTTCTCCCCCACACCGCCCCGCAACACCACACCCCAACCCCCCACCCCCCCCCCCCCCCCCCCCCCCCCCCTCTCTTCTCTCTCCTGGAATTGAATCTTCCTTGAAGTTGTGAGCTTTTGCAGAAGTTCCATCTGCAGTTAGTTGAAGCCTGTTAAACCACTTGGTCTTCCTATGGATTACAGTGCTGCAGAAATTATACGTATACGAGTGTGTGTGTGTGTATCATACTTGTAGAAAATATTGTTTATCTTTTCTTATGCTAATTTGTGAGGAGATGCCTTAAGGTTTCTTTTATTTTTGCAATTTCTTGGATGCAGGTAAATAACAACTTTCTTTCAGTTGGCAACACAAACAAAGAAATTACGGTATTCCCTTCATTCTGTTGTTTTCTGTATCTTGTTATAAAACGAATAACTCCATAGTTAGGGATGTTGTGTTTTTGAGCTTTGAATTTTTCATCCTTCTTGATGTTGCTGTTGTTGTACTTTTTGGGATAATTAAAATATGATAGACTAAAACATGGATGTGTACAGGATGTGACTAATCGAGTTAATTTTGCTAAGATTACGTCAATTACTTGATTTTGGCATAATATGTCAAATTTAAATCTAAAATCTCCCAAGGAATATGGAATCAAATATCTATTTGTTAAACACACACACATTTATATATGTATGCATGATTTTATGCCATCTGGACAAACAAAATGTTATATTACATCTTATGTACCACTTACCCAACAACACTCAAACCTCAACTATAGATAAATAACCAATACGACACTTTGATTTTGATTTATGCTCTCAAATAACATATGGGATTAGGATATTTCATTTCTCGGTTTGTCATTTTACATTTTCACAGTGAAGTTGATGTCGCTCATATATGACGAATTTTGTAGATCATACTTGATTGATTGCAATTGCCTTGATGCACCAGGTGTTCAATTTCAGCACGGGGAGAATAATCAATAAAACATTATTTGACAGTGAAGTCACGTCAATGGATCATGATCACACTGGTCAGCTCATTTTTTGTGGTGATTCTCTGGTGGGTCCGTGTGTATGTACATCTATTATCCAGTCATGTGATGAAATTTTACCGCTTTTATTGATAAGTTATTGAGGTAATTTGTGTAGGGCTATATATACTCTGTAAGTATGAACTCTCATACAGGAGCATTATCCCGTTCTCATCGCTATCGAAGTAGCAACAGGCAAAAATCTCCAGTCACAACTGTGCAGTACCGAAGTTTTTCACTCTTGGCTCGTGGACCCGTGTTGTTGACGTGTACAAGAGATGGATTTTTGTCTTTCTTTAGGTCTGTCAGCTCAACAAATTTTGTTGATTTCTGTTTCTTATCCCAAAAAAAGAAATAAAATAAAAAAGAATGAAAGAAAGAAAACAATGTTTTTTATTATGCTCTAGCAATGCTGTTGACATGCAATGAAGACTGGTATTTGCCTTTCTTTAAGTCTATTAGGATTATGTATTGTTGCTTTTGGTCTTTCTTTTTGAACACCAGTAACAAGTTCGTTTTCTTGTAGTGTTGCTCTTGAAGTACAAGGTTATTTGACTCTTCGTTGTGCACTCAAATTAACTCCTCGACTACACAGTATTCGGGTTTCCTTCTGTCCTTTGCTTTCCCTTGAGAAAGGAGAATATGTTGGTTAGTATTTCTATCTCAGCATTGGTCTCGTCACTTGTTTTTCTGTCTGAAGTTAGATTAGTCTCTTGAATATGGAAATTTTAAGCCTCCGAAAAAGTTGTATGCATTATCAATTGTAGAAAACTACTGTACCTATTTTTATTGGTTATTTCTTCCCTTTGCCTTAGCTTTCTGGCGGGTGCGGTTTTGATGCACAATTGTACTTCCCATCCTTTTCTTTGAGAAGTTGCTCACCTTGCTTCACCTAAATCCCAACTTAGCTGTTGGAACACCTTCCATATGCTTCTTAATGATTGCTTGGTAGTGAAATCGAATCTCTAATCCAATAATGGAATAAAACATGCAAGTTCGGATGCGACTCCTACTCTTGTGTCCCCGTTGCCCCAATCCCTTTTCATATCTTCTCAATAACATTATGCCATTTCAATTGAAATGCCACATGGCATAACTCATCTTATGAAGCATTTTAACTGACCTTGCATAATGTAACTGAGGGACATGAAAAGGGATGAGGATAAGGGGATACTAGAGCGGAATCCAGCAATTTTTAGCGACTCACCAGCTGTCAAGTTGAATTCTTGCTAAAATTTTGTTTAGTTATTGTATCAAGTAATAAGTTGAGTCCCAGCTATTCTATGCTTGCTTATAACATTTGCCTCCCTTATCTGGATCTCTATGTGCAGAGAACTTCCTAGAATATTCTGTCTCACTTCCATAATCATGGTTTATATTATTTCACTGACATTGTGACCCTCTTATAATGCTTAGTTGCGGGAAGCGAGGATTCAAATGTATACTTCTATGATTTAACTCGGCCAAGGCATCCGTGTGTAAACAAGTTGCAGGTTCATCTTCTTTGCTTGTAAATTGTTATACTTTAAAGGCTAATCCGAGTCCGGTGTCGTCTGATTGAAAAATATGCAACTGTAGGGCCATCGGTTTCCGGTTATGGATGTTGCATGGAACCATGGAGCAAACCTGTTGGCCTCTTCCGATTTTTATGGCACAGTCATTGTGTGGAAGAGATCAAAGACAGGTTAAGGCAAAGTGTGTATACAAGAGAACTAGTTAGAGATCATACATTACGGAGTCTTTAATACTCCATTTTGCCAATTCTTTATAGAAACTGATTAACCATTTATGGTGTCACTAAAGTGTTTTATTATTGTTGTTTTTTCAATACAAAGTCCTGTATTCTTGATTGGTGTATTTGTCAGATAAGAAAAATATCATTTGAATAAGAGTACTCTTTTTTGGAATTTTGATTTGTACCTTTCAATTTTCCAACACAATTTTTTCGTGGTTAGTTTTTTTTTTTTTTTTTTTTTTTTTTCATTTGAGGAAAATAATATAGTATGATATGTTGTTATTATCGTTGAGCAAAAATATTGTAAATTTAAAAAAAAAATTTCATGGCATAATTGTACTTATGCTGAATTTCTATGAATGGGAGTTTATTAATTTAGCTCCATCTATTTGAATTATAGAAGTTACTTTTTTAGCACAATCTCTTGCTACAAGGCATCTGTTGATTCTAATTTTAATAGTAAATTTCTTTGAACAACTTTAGGGGAGCTTGAGTTTTGAAATAATAGTTGTGCCAAGTAAACTAAACCTGGTTACACACACTCCCTTTCGAGGGATCAAAGTCATTCTTCTTAGCTATTTTAAAATTTGCAAAAACAATAAACATAAAAGCATCAAAATTCAATGCCCTTTACAAAAATCTAACAGTTAACAGTTGAAAACAATGTTTACCGACATAGAATCAATTCCCATTAAATATATATATATATATATATATATATTATTTAATACTTTTGTTAACATTATCCTAAAAATCTACATTTTTATTTCTAGAAAAAAAAACTACATTTTTTTAAAATAACAATAAAAAAGGGTTTTGGGATGATTCTAGGTAAACTAACAGAAATCAAAGATACTCGAGATAACATTCCTCTTTCAATATGAGAATTCTTTTATTAGATATGAAAAAATGAATTATCGATAGACTTTTGAATCATTGTCAATTAAATATATATATATATATATAAATTTATATTTATATTTTATTTTTATATGATATTGATCGGATGTAACATACAAAATAGATCCGTTCCAACTTTCAGCAGTGTACTCTAGTAGTTTGTCGTTTAACATAGGAGGAGATCTCAAATAATTGCATGATATTTCGCTTGAGTTGAGGACCCGGGTTCACGTGATGTGTTTGCCCGTGAAGATAGCCTACAATAACAAAAACAAAGAACCAAAGATTTAAGAATAGTTTGTTTGTAGGATAAGAGAAACGACTAAATTGAATCTCGTATTTGTCCCAAAAGTCACGGCATTATGATCCAAAAGACCTTTCACGCGGCTGCTTTCGACTCAGAAGTCGTGTAGATAGATAGAATCTCTTCTCACTCTTGTGTCTTTGTCTAGTTTAGTCTATAGTCTCTACATTTTTTCAAACCACTTTGACTATTTTTGGTAAAAGTTGGAAAAGCTGTGATCTTTATTGTGAAGCTTAAATCGCTCGTACGTTTTCTTTTGTTTCCCCTCTAGATTCTTGGGCTGTTGCCGACAACTGGACGAACAAAATTCGAAAAGGTTCGTAACTAATTTTAACAATAACTATGGAAAACTTACAACCACCATTCCGCTGTAGTCTAGTTGGTTAGGATACTCGGCTCTCACCCGAGCGACCCGGGTTCAAGTCCCGGCAACGGAATTTCCTTTTTATTTTTTTATTTTTAATAAATTATTTTCCTCTATTATTGACCAACCAGAACTGCACCAGAGGCTAAACATGTCATGCCGTTTCACACATATATACATTTAACATTTATTTGGTGAAAATTATATATTTACATTTGAATTAAATAGTTGTGAAATAATACATCGTTTAATGCTTTGCTTGTATCAGAATAGTTGTGTAACCAAACACATATTGAAATATAAACATTATATTTGAATCAAACACCAAATTAAATAAGTAATCCAAATAAAAGCTTAGAGCCTTAGGCTTTTAATAAGTTGGATAATTCTTTTCGGAGGATACCCAAAAAAAAAAAAAAAAAATTATCATATTATAATTTAATTTGACAATTAAAAATGCTATTATATTGATTACGATAATATCTGCGTAATTGTTTGTTGAAAAGAATGTCAACTTGACTTTAGAAAGCCTTTCGGGGAGCTTTAAGATTGCATGTTGAAAGGGACTGCTCTAACTCCATTTCCATTCTGATTTACTATACCGTCAGTCAAACGAACATTTGTTAAAGTATTTTTCAATATCTTACCACAGAATTCTCCTAAAAAGCTTCTTCCATTTTAAATTACTTGTGCAAATACCGAGACATGGCAAAATGATGTCAAAGTTCTTGATTCCACATCTGTGCCTAACACAGAGGGTGTACATGTAACAAAGCTTTGTTTCTGTGACTAATAATAATATAAAGTACTTAGGACTATGTACTCACAACTCTAGAGAGTATTTACATTACCATAATTACGGAGAACCAAACACATCCTCTACCTTAGAATAATACAGGACAATATCACACAAACGTTTTTTCAAAGCAGTTTCTCTCTCTCTACACCTCTCTCCATTGGCAAATACTACAGCGTGTTATGCAGATTGCAGACAAAACCTCCAGTTCGCGTGAATTCTACCCGAAGATTAGACAGACAGACGCACAACCACTAGTTCTGACACTGCATTTCTAAGTTACCATACCGTTTCAGTTCTTGATATCACCTTCGACGCCGTTTCGTATCCACCTGAAATAAAATGCTTCGATGAGCGAATGCTTGACCTTTGATATTATTAGTAGCAGAATAGCAAGGTGTTCACATTTTCCCTCAAGGTTCTTGTCATGCACAATTAATAATCAAGTATGCTCATTGCCCAAAAGCATTTCATCATGCAGTGGATATGTAAGTGATTTCGAATTTTCATACCGTATTTAATGTGAAAGTGGAAGACATACTGTAAAATATACTCCACTTTAAGATGATGGGATTGTACCTTTGTATCCGAATGTCTGGAAGCATTATGTGAATTCTGCAACTTCTTTTGACCCTCGGAAGAGCAACCTTCGCAGAAGAAGTGATCGAGTCGTTTCGCTTCCTCCGGAGTCATTTCTATACAAGCAGGATGAAACCTGAATCAAAAGTAGTATGCTAAAGATTGGATTGCAAATCTAGAACCCATTCCACGTTCTCTACAAATTTAGACGCACAGTGTCTATCCTTTTTTACAGGCGTAAATCACCCATTGAAAATCGTATGCAATAAATAAAAGCAAGAAACGAGCACAAGTGGATGCCACATATATAAGTTTCATATCTATTTTGAACCACCGATGTATTTTTAAAATCTTTAAAATTTATCTAAACTATTGGAAGTCAATCTCGGAAAACTTGTTTAAGTTATGCAACACATCTAATGCTCACAACAGACAAACAAAACAGTGAGAATCAGGTAAGATTTGTGCATTCATATGCACAAATCCAAGAATCAATCTTCCGCAAAAAAAAACACACACACACACACACATATATCCAAGAATCAACCTAACTCGGCAGACTAAACCAAAGAACTCAACTCCATAGGCTATAATAATTACGAGGTTTATTTGTTAGACATAGTGCTATTCCACACACTAACTTCTTGTCTTAGAAAAGAATATAAAGTGCTTTAAAGATACGACCTCGATCTTTTTGTGAAAGGCCAAGTTAAAACTAAATCTTACATTGCCGGAACCAAAAAAAAAAAAAAATTGAGGTTTCCCTTAATCCATTTCTACTTAGCATCAAACGTCCAAACCCTCGAGGCCTTGCCTCTAAGTCTGTCCTATTATGTCTCGCCTCGCCAGTTAGAAATTTTTCACAGTACAATTTACAAATATGTACAGGATGAATCATTTTTCAGGCTAAAACGCTGAATATACTTTTTAGAATAACCCGTAATGGACAGGCGGTCTTCCAGTTTCCCAATTACTATATGCCTTCACAAATACTGTACATGCACATTCCATCTATTACCTGCCACATGGTTATGTATCAAATCCAAAGTGACTAATTGTTACAAATTCTAGTGTACCAAGTCATGCAGAACAGTACTCAAAATAGTGTTTACAGACTACAAATTTAAGTCTCGTGTAAATTGATCTGACCAAGTTTCTGGATCTTTATAACTTTTCTTAAGAGCAAGAAGTCAGAAGCATGTAAACTCCTTCAGAATTATCAGGAAACAAAACTCAACATCTGGCATAGTCCATTTGACTAGAAAAGATCCCCTTAAAACAAAACAAAGTACTGACAGACAATTAAGTAAGGCCTGGTCGGATGTCCCAGTGCATCTACTGATTCTCTAGTCACCAACAGCCTTACAAACAAGTAAGGCCCACAAACTAAAACTAAGGCCCTGAGGGCCCAGAGCCTCTAGTTCGTAATATGCCTAATTAGCACATTCTCTTTCAAAAAATGAAAACCAAAACAAGCCACTGCACTCCAACTAGTATAAAAAATTGAAACAAATTTCATCGCATTAATAATCATTGCAGGCATTTTTCATGGGAAGGCATGATTAAATCCAAAGAATGAACAAGAGAATTACTTAGAAAACAAATCCAGTTGCGTCAAAAAATTTCATCAACTTTACCCGCAATTGAAAATTTATCTGAATAATGAAATTAAAAGCACCCAACTCACCAATCGCTGCAGCCTTCACACTGAACCATTAGGTCGTCGGGGTTGTAAGGCATCTCACACTTGCAATACCTGCCAGACATATTAGATTAAATGTCAAACCTTCTGACCCAAAGAAGAAAACTTGAACCGAATACCAAAAATACTTGTGAAACTAGAAACGAGACATATCAATCTAGTGGTTCCTAAAACCGAAAATATTATGCTATCGCAGCCACAGCACAAAAACAAATCACCAATGATATCAAGCAAATTATGTCCATTACCAAACATTGATAGTAGCTTGAGCTCAAAACCGAAATAGACCTACGCAATCAAGCTCGTGCAGGCAAAATGCTGATATATATGCGAAAAAATACACCTTTTGAGTCTAATTTAACTAACTGGAATCTGAATGTCTAATTCCCACCATTCTACCACACTGGAAAGTATCTAATCATCTTCACATTCAGCACATAATTAAGGTCTAAACACTCGAAATTTACCAATAAAACCACAAACTCACACAAAGAATATTATTACAAATTCGCATAAAACACAATGAAAGTTTACGCCTTTTCTTTCTTTCTTTAATTTCCTGTTAATTTCAAACACTGAAACACAAACAAAAGTTGAAAAATAGAACAAAACTAGCCAAAATTCAAACCAACAAAGCACAATTCGACCGAAATCAAAAGAACAAAAGCCGAGAAATAAGAGACCCGTACACGGCAACGCGGTCGGGGTTGAAAGCTCCGGTGGCGGAATTATACTCGAAACGGCAGAAGAAGTCGTCGTTGCCGACGGCGTCAAGCTTCGTGTAGCTCTTGAAGCTGTGGACCGTACACTTTCCCTCGATAGTATCGGCGCTCTGAAAATCGTAGTGATCGGAGAGGAAAACCTCCTTGGAGCCGTGGAACTGGCGGCGGCCGCCGATGGACTCCTCCGGCCGGTAGTACCACCGGACGTGCACCTTCACGTTCGCGCCGCGGCTGTCCGCCTCGATCCGCTCGATCCTAGCCACGTACGACGGCTTCCCCTGATCCGACGGCCTCATCAGCACGCAGTCACCGGCTGCGCACCAAAAAATTTAAATTAAAAAAAAAAAAAGGAAATAAAGAAAAGACCTCCACTTTCTCGGGAAAAAGAGAAGGAAAGTGAAATTCAGCTGACCTTTAACGGTTCTGTTGATGTGCTTCACAGTGTAAGAGTCTAGGGTTCGTCTCGGAGCTTTAGGTTTGGCCATGGAAAATCACGATTTTTTTTATTTTGGAAATTATTAGAAGGAAGACATGCTCTGCGACAAAATTTCACTCACAGAGACTGATAATAAAAATAAAAATAAATATAAACCAAAATAAATAAATAAAACTTGTCCGACAATCTCCGAAACGAAAGACGAAAATAAAAATAAAAAATAAAAAATAAAAAAGAAATTCGTTAATTAAGAGAAAAAGGTGTTTTATTTGGTAATAATTTTTTTGGGGAACCAGGTGGTTGAGGGTATAGAGTAGGATGGTGTTTCGCGGGTTCGATGACCGATGGATGTCTGGGTAAGAGTGGGATTTGGGGACGGGGAAGAAGGGTGGATTTTGTAATAATGGAAAAAGCTTGGGGGCATTTTGGGATTTGAAGAAAGTAGAGATAGATGAGAGTCCACGTCGTTGACGTTGTGGATTTGGTTTATCCGGTTCACCGAATTCGTGTGGGCACTTTTCACGTGGAGTGATGTTTATGGATTTTTTTTGTTTTTATTTTAGATTTGAAAATTGATGTTTTGTATTTTTTTTTTTTTCGAGGAAAGATGTTTTGGATTTAACTTCTAATTATCCCTGTATTCCTATAATTATGGCGCGTTTTTGTTTTGGTGAAAAATAATTAAAAAGTGATTCCACCTATAATCCAACACAAAATTTATATTTAACTCTATTTCTATTACGGGTATAGAGTTTAATCCCTCACTCTTAAATCTTAACATGGATGGATTCATAATTAAATCATAATTTTTATCTTTTTCTAAAAAATCAACCTCATTTTAATTGTAACTTTGTAACTCAAATTTTAAAAATCTATATAACTTTACATATACAAGTCTAAATATATATATATATTTTTTAATTTCATAGAATTTCAAGATAATGAAACAAACTCCATATTTATATAATTGACCTAAATGGTCCTTGAGCTCTTTAAGATGTGACACTTTGGTCCTTTTTTTTTTTTTTTTTTTTTTTGCCGTAATGACCCTAAACTCTCCAAAAAAGTGATGATTTTGTCCTTTCTGTCTACATTCGTTAAATTTCTAACGGAATCTTACATATACAATGCATGTGATCGAATCGAAAATGATATTTTAGTAATTTAATAATAATTAACCTAACAAAAATAAAAAAATCATTAAAAAAATTAAATTTATCTCTCTCTCTCTTTATTTCCTCCCTCAGATGTAGAGGGGGGAGGGCTCGGCGACGGTGAAAGGGGGGGGGGGGGGGGGGGGGGGGGCTGGGTTTAAGTTATCTGTGTGTGTGTTTGGGGGGGGGGGGGGGGGGGGAGCTTGGGATCAGCGACGGCGAAGGAAGGGGTCTCGGGCTCGGTTTTGAGTTCGGGGAGAGGGGGCTCAGGCTTGGCGACTTCGAAGGAAAGGGTCTTGGGCTTGGGGGGGGCTAAGCTCGACGACGACGAAGGAGGGGAGAGTGAGCTCGGTTACGACGAAAGAGGGAAGGATGCTGGGTTCTGGGTTTGGGTTAATTTTCTAGTTTTGTTTTTTGTTTTTTGTTTGTGGTTTGAGGGGAAAAAAAAAAAAAAAAGAAAGAAAAAAATGAGAGAGAATGTAAATGAGTAAGAAAATAGAAAATCAAGGGGTATTTTAGTCTTTTTACTATAAAAATTATAACTTATGTAAGATTCCGTTAGAAATTTAACGGTTTTGGATAGAAAGAAACATTAAAAAAAAAATTAGAGTCATCTCGGCCAAAAAAAAAAAAGAACAAGGACCAAACCGTCACCTTTGAAAGAGTTCGGGGACTATTTGGGCCAATTACTTATTTTTTAACACATTTCAAATTTTTACACTTTTTAATGTTAGTAACTCAAAAGTCTCACCAAACACACAAGTGAATTCAACTCAAATAAATAAACAAACTCAATCAACCCGTATACCAAACGCACATTTAAGTTAAATATAATATGATTATTAAAATAAGAAAAATTAGACTGTGCAACCTTTTTTAATCACCTAATCTAATAGATGGCCAAATTTTTTTTTTATTTAGGAAAATAAACGTTTGTCATTTTCCAGATTTGATCAATCAGTAATCGACTATAAAAATTGATGATTAACTAATGGTCAATCAGTGATTAACTATGAAATTTAGTGATTTACGTTAGGGTTAATCAATGACTGAGCGTAAGTCAATCACTAATTGGCTATTATATGATCAATCATTGATTGACTATTTAAGAGAATTGATTAATCATTTTAGGGAAAAAAAATTTAAACTAATTTTTAAAAACTTTTGCCATTTATTTGAAAAACGTCTTAAAAAAAATATTTAGCTATAAATTCCTTAGAATAAAAACTCGGAGCTGGATATCATAATGTTAAATATCATAACCAATAGACATTAGTTATTAGAAAGTGATTGTCTACGTAGTCTATCAATTATTATACACATAAATCTATTATAAGGTGAAGAGTTCGAATCTCACCATTCTCATGTTAAAAAGAGAGGGGAGGGGAGGGGGGGGGGGGGGGGGGGGAGTGAGTCTTATCTTTATTTTATATTATGGTGTCTTACTTTTTATTAGTATGCGGTATTTATCATTACTCAAATAACTTGTTTAGATTTGGAATTGGAAGGGAGAAATTATTATTATTATTTTTTTAATTTGTAATAATTAATTTCATTTTTTGATTAAAAATAACGGATTTATTCCAACTTTTTTGTTTCCTGCTAATCCAATTTTACTCTTTAACAATATAGATCAAATTCAAATCTGGCCTTAAACTTTTAAAATTTCACATAATGCGTTCTCAATCTATGAAGTTATCCTTGTTTGATTTTCATGTTCATCCAAATGTTCAAATATCGGCCATAAAATGCAAGCGAGGATCGCTTATGGCTTTATAGAGATTATTTTAGGGGAAAGCATATGAATGACACAAATTTAAAGACCATTATATTAACATGATACAAAACTTAATACTATATCAATATAACACACAATTAAACTGAAGTTAACTAAAATTTGTATTATGATGGTCAAGAATGAGGAGTTTGTGTTATGTTGATTAATAAATGAAAAAAAATGGTTATTTAAGTAATTTTTTCATTATTTTATTTATTTTATATTTTTATTAGCTAGGCAACGATCGTTATGATAAAATTTATGCATTCTTCATACTCATTAGATGGATAGATTGATCAATTTATAACAATTTGATAAAATCTGGGACAACTTTATAAATATTTAAAGAAAAATATTTTCTACTTATCATCAGTAATTCTTATCAATGATATCACTTTTGTTTAAAATACTCTCATCTCATCTGTTTTCTTAATTTCTTGCTTGATTTAAAAAAAGGGATGAAAATGTTGTTTTTCTAACCATTTTCATTTTCATCTCCATTTCCATTTCCTTTGAGTGTTTTAATTATTATTAGTATTATTTAAAAGGAAACTTCCTTTAAGTGATTAGAATCCTCTGAAAAGGTATAAGAAGTACCATGTGCAATCTGTATTATTATTATTATTATTATTATTATTATTTTTAATTTTAATTATGTTAAGATTGAGAATAGGGAGATTCGAATTTTATAATTTTTAGTAAAGTCAAGTATCAAAATTATCGTCTGACTATATTGTAACAACTTTTTCAATTTAATTAGATTCTAGATTCTGTCATTAATGGTGGTTTTATCTTATTAATTTCTATAAATGAAAGTAATTATGTCTAATTTATGTGATTCTACTTACTTTGATTTTTTTTTAATTATTTCGATTTTCTTTTCATAGTAACTTTTAAAAAGATTTTTCCTTTCTTTCTTTCCTTTTTTATTTTTTTCAAGGATCCTGATTTGCATCTTCTAGTCTTAATTTCTAACCTAATCTTTTAAAAGCCTTCTATAAAAATAAAAATAAATAAATAAATAAAAGAATCTAAAAGCCGTGATTCTTGCAAATTTGGAAGAGAAAATCCCAGTACTTCCAAAGAGATGACGTCGGCAAACAAATTTATCTTTGCTCGGATAGAAAGTCTTTTTTCCACAGGTACGTATATCTTATAAAAGCATTTTTTTCAATTAAATCTATAATTTATAATCTATAATCTACAACTATCTTATAAATCAGAGTTGATTCTTTTCTACAGTTTAAAAACTTTGATCACGTTATTTTGTCCTTTTTTTTTCGCTCTCTCTCTCTCTCTCTCTCTAGCTTTAAATAAAATAAAAAATTTAAAGAAAATCAAGAAATATTTTTTTCTGTTGATATGTTATAAGGAGTAATTGGTTGGGTAGTCTTTTTTAATTATCTAACATAATAGATGACCTAATTTTTTTATTTATTTAGAAAAATGAACGTTTGTCATTTTTCAGATCTGGTCAATTAGTGATTGATTATGAAATTTAGATTAATGGTCACTGATTGACTATTATATAATCAATAATTGATTGACCATTTAAGAAAATTGATTAATTATTTTAAAAAAAATGACATTTTAACTAATTTTAAAAATTTTAACAATTTATTAAAATTTCTTAAAAAAGACTATTTAATTATAAATCTCTTGTTATATTTGTTTATTTTACATCCGCGAAGCGCATGTTATGCAATTAATATCTTTTAAAAATACTTGAAAAGACTACCATGGTAAACAGTCCAATAACTTAAAAAATAAAAGCATGAAGTTCTTTTTTTTTTTTTACCCATAGATTATCTAGAATAATATCTGAAACTACAAGTAAAATGTCACTATCTTTATAATACTTTTATAAAATGCTTATTACCTACTTAAATCTACAATATCGTGGAATAACGAGCACACTTATAAAAGACCGGGAGTTGAAAAAAATAACAGAGAGAGAGAGAGAGAAGTTTCTGGACAAGATCTCGAGGTTGGAATCATAACCCCAATTTGGCACAGCTTTTTTAAATTGTTTTTGACTTCCCCAATTCAAAAATTATTTGTTTGAATAGTCGATTACAAGAACTTTCAGTTAAAATCATAAAGAATCTGTTTGGTAGAGTTTTCCACATGCAATTTTGGCTTCTTATGTCAAAAATTACTTTTGAAAAGGTTTAGATGATCTATTAGAAGAATTTTAAGTTAAAAATTATAAAATATAACTTCCACAAAAAACTCTTATGAATAGACTTTTAAAAATTGTATATGAAAGTTTTAGTTAGACATTGTAAACTACATTTTAAACAGTTTTTATTACTTATTCAAAACTTTAAAACTATTTTGACCTAAATAAGCTCTTTTAAAAATATGGTTCCAAACACTTTAGAAAAACTATATCTTTCACTTATTTTCTTTTACTAAATAAAAGCAAAAGTTTTACCAAATGTACTCATACATAGATACTTATGAAACATTGTATAATTTAATTTAAATTAAGGTCGACTATTTTTTATATTAATTGAGTCATATGGTGGTGCGTGCATCGCTCTTTGCTGCCGTCGGAGACATACTTGTCTTTTTTGTCATTTTCTTCCTTACTGTTGAGCGGCCTCGCTCTTCTTGGTGTTTTGATGTTCTGACTTGTAGTTTTCGTCATTTTTATTAATAGTAACTACGGTTCTTACCCTGATTGTTTAGGTTTTTATCTTGTTGCATTAGTATTTGATTTAGTTTTTCGTTTGCAAGATTTGTTTCTTTGCGGTTGTTAGTGTGACCTTTGTTCTATGAATTTTATATCATTAATTGATAAGATATTTCCATCAACTATAGAAGATTTGTTAAAGAGTCATATGTGTGCTTGATATTACGTGTACCTTTTTATGTGTCTTTTATTTGTAGAGTCCGATACACGTTATTTATCCTCATACATCATTCAAATTTATTGATAGAACTGATTATTTATTAGTGTTGAGTTTTCTGTTATACAAGATTTTGTGTGTGAATTGATAATTGTATTGTTTTTTAATATTAGGAATATAATTTCCATTTAAAAAAAAATCATATCATATACGTCGGATTCAAAGTGTAATCAATAATCCATGGAGTACGTTAGTGTGTTGTCCTGTCATAAAAACTTCTTAATTAAATAATTATAAAATAATTTGTGCTCTTAATTTTCTCCAGATTTTTATTCAATTTATTATCATGAGGGGTTGCTTTGTTGACTTTTGGACATTCAGAAAACTATTTGACACCACAGACAAAACAACAGTC
This sequence comes from Ficus carica, assembly GCA_009761775.1. Taxonomy (NCBI): domain Eukaryota; kingdom Viridiplantae; phylum Streptophyta; class Magnoliopsida; order Rosales; family Moraceae; genus Ficus; species Ficus carica. Next base: position 15,322,688 of record CM019748.1, on the reverse strand, counting down.
AGTCGGACTTGGAATATCCAAAGTGCAAGTGAAAGTGTCTGTAACGAGGGAAAAGACCTAACTATCAGCTAAGGATTGGGAAATCCAAATGTTCATTTGGATCATAAATTATATTTAAATATTAATTAAAATTAAATGTTTATATTTAAATGTATGAATTTGAATTGTTTATTTAAATGATATGTGTATTTAGATAATTTCTATTAAGAATAATATTTGAATAATATAAATATAAAAAATAGTGCTATATGTTTTTAAAAAATAAAAATTTCAATTAGATTTGAATTAATTGTTGTGAAATAGTAAAAATATTCAAACCGGTTCACTTCAATAACTACATCAAACGATTACGATATTAAAATCAGTGAAAAAGTCAGGATTCAATGGGAGGGGGGCACAAAAAAAAAAAAAAAATTTCGGTCAAGCCACTAGGCTCATTAATATTTATAAATTTGTTTGATGTTTGAGTTGAGTTGAGATTTATTAAGTTTGAATAGTAATTTTTGTTGACTTTTTTAGAAAAAACAAAAAAAAAATTTCAGAAAAACATAAAAATTGAGTTGAAAAATTTGAGTTTGAGTGGGTGATCCAAATGGACCCTAATAAAACTGTTTTAGTTCTTAAAATCCAAATTGTTTATCCAATAAAATATGAGCGGTTATATTTACACGCATAATATTGATAAATATTCTCACATAATAAATGTTTTCTAACATAAACATAGTAAATTTATCATTTAAAAGATGCTTTTTATATAATACCACATATAACCATCTCATACACCAACTTTTATTTTAGTTTTATTAAAAATAAATTAACAAATCTAAATAAGAAAAAAAGATATATTTTCATTCTCAAAAAAAAAAAAAAAAAAAAAAAAAAAACATAAAGCCATTTAAAAAAAAAAACATAAAGTATCTCTAAAAAAAAAAGAAAAAAGAAAAAAGAAAAACTAAAGTAATGTCTAAATCAAAAATCAAGTAATGTTATACTGCATTTTAAAAAAAATACATAAATATAGAATCATGTAAACAAACATAGCAAGAAAAAATAAATTAAAAGAATAATCAAATAAAAAACCACAGAGAATCATTTTTAAATACTAAAAGAAAAGGAAAAAAAAAAACACATAATATTAATAAATTAAAAAATATAAAATACATATACCAATAGTTATTGGCTCTTCAAGAGATATCTTTCTTATTTTTTTTCACTTGAATCCTCCATTGAAGTTTTTCATGTAGTTATAAAAATTTCTTAAGAAAAGAAATTAATGAAAACAATTTAGAGTTTATAAAATGAACATTAGAGTTGAGAACAATATCTTAAGATTTTTTTTTATAAAATTTTATTTCTATTTATGGTAATGTGATGTATGTTTTTTTTAATAATTTTATAAAAAAATGTTTCATTTATAGAAATATGGGAGTATGAGTATTTTTAATAATTTTAAGGTAATTTTCTTGTAGGATAAAAATACATTAGAACTTTATATAGATTTTAAATGGATATTTATTAATATTATGGGTGTAAATAAAAATCTCTCTGAAATATAAAAAAATTTTAATTAAAACAAAAGGTCAAGACTAATTTATATATCTATCTATTATATTAAAATTATAAAAAAAAAAAAAAAGAAAAAAAAGCTAGGGGAAGCCCTCCCTCCGTCAGTGATTGCAATGTAATAGTAATTATTCTAAATGATTCGCAGCCCTAGTATTTTGCACAGCAAAGAAATGACGCTCGATCGAGTGAGAAAGTAAAAAGGCACTGTTTGCCTCGCGAGAAAATGAAATTTTTCGTGGAAATTCTGCTCAAAATGCTTCGGTCATCTAGAATATCCATGTGGAGTTAGTGGGGTCCAGATTAATGAATGGCATAAAGCTTCTATAAAGACTGGAGACGTTAAGGTAAAGCGATAGAATACACTAGTGTAAAAGGAAGGAACAAAAGCACAGAATTCCGTTTATTCGCAAATGCTCAATATTATTCACTTTTAGTCTTAAATACTCTTTAGATATATGTATATTTACATATTTATATATTGGCAAGAAAAAGAGTCTCATAAACTTTTTTTTTTTTCTTTTTTTATTTATTGTGAAATAGATAATGATAAAGTAGTAAGTAACAACTGTTTACTTTGTAGAACCTACTGGTAACTATGCTAGAGATGGCCCGGTGTTAAAAGGATTTTTGTTTTAAGTCTTTTGGTATTTTATCATATAAAGTTTTCTCATCCGTAATAAGAAAGAGTCTTAGATATATATATATATATATATATTTTAAGAGTTAGGTTTATTTTTTCGAGTTGCAACACGTTTGATTCCCTTATTTGTTTCTTTTTGTATAATAAATTTACTAATAAAATCAGTTTATGATTGAGTTTAAATCATTTAAATCAACAGTAATATTTGTAATTTTCTTGATGTGAAATATAGTAATTATTATTATTTAAAAAAGAAGAACCTACTTGGAGGCATTATTTCTGTGGGTCTGAACAAGAAATACTTCAAAATGAGCATTCCACGCATATTTATTTCTCATGGCTCATGCTGAAAGTGGAGAGGCTTCTAGTAATGGGGCATTGCCGGAAAAGTGTGATATAATTGCTAGTCTAGTCCTTGTCCTATTCTATTCCTAATTCTAGACAATGCTTTATTTATTTATTTATTCTTTTTAGATTATTTTCACCCGTGTTTTTCTTCAAATTTATGGTATCATTAGAATTTTATAAATTCACACTTTATATTTATCTTTATATTTTAGATTAATTTCATTTAATAATTTTTATTAAAATTTCTATTAAAAACGAAAAGAAATAATGAGGTTAAGTGTGGTTACGTGGATGGAAGACATATTCCCTTCTTATTCGGTTTGTTTCTGACGAAAATTCTAATTAAAAAGAAGTTATACAAGACTAGTTCATAATTTAAATGGTAAAATTAGAGTTTTTATAAATTCATATGATAAAATATATATACCCTAATGTCTAGAGTGCATTAAAAGGCCTTATTTTAATAATATAGTTTTAGGTAGCGCATGGATTTAAAAAAAAAAAAAAATTAATGGAAGCAAATTAGACGTCAAAAATTTTGAATTGCACTTAGGGTAGGTTTTCCCATACAGCCCCGACAAATGAAGGTTTCTAGATTAGTAGGGTATCCCATCATAGAAACAAACCTAATTTGTATTTGTTGTACGGGTTTACAATGAAAATTTTAAATTAAAATTAACTGATTTTTTAAAAATTAATTATAACTTTTGTTAATTTAAAAAAAAAAAAATTAATATGAAAATTATAGATTCGAACGTAAAAGCCAAACGAAATTAATTTCCATTTGTTTCGTTAATTTAAAACCACCCTTCAAATTTTTTTCTACAATATTTTTTTTTACATAAAAATTTAAATTTAAATCAAAACTTTATATTTAAACTTACAAACCAAACAAACCAAACTCCACTAAAGTATGACAGAAAAAGTTTATGGCAACATCATTGATTAAGAAGCTTCACATTTCATTCAACATGGAATTTGTTCGCATTTCATTGTCTTCAATTTTTTTTTTGGCAAATTAAATTAAATTAAGATAACAAACTTCCTAACATAAATATAATCATTACCCTTTTGCTCCGTGTACAACCTTCCTTGGGTTACAAGAAAGTGTGTGGAACCATCTAGCACGCCAACCCTTGTACTTATATCTTCACAAACCATAGAAATAACAAATTTTCTTACATTTCCAAAAATTAAATATTAAATTAACATTTTTTTAAATGCATATTTCTCTGTGGTTATTCCAATGACAACTTTCTTGAAATTTTCCTCATACTCTTGAATTGGGTCCGGCCACTGTAGTAGCACTAGGAGAACAAACGGCTTCTACAGATAATTTTTTGGGTGTATTCGGACACGGATCTGCACCGAAGTTACTGCTTGATACAGTCACCAAACATGTTTGTTGGCCAATGCATTCCTGAAAATACAGATGAAAGGCGTTTGATTTTGGGGATCAGATACTTTTCTTAACCGTGTTTAGAGTGAGATGCAAATCTGAATTACCTTCTGTAAGACATCACGAGAGCTCGGGGCATGGCATGATCCATGCTGGAAGTGCCCACAGCTTCCGGATGGAGTTCCAAAGCTTGCAAACTTAATGGAGGAAATGGAGTACCCAGCGGTGCAATGCAGGCTGATATTAGGCCTTGCCAACCCTTCTTGTTCACCAATGCTTTCGGCGTGCCAGTTGTCTGAAACCTTAGCACAAACAGTTGTGACTGATCTTTTTGCTAGTGTTATCTTCGATACATCCCCAACAATTTCCTCCAAGACTACCAATAGGTTTCTAGATGGCTTCAACCAAGCCCGCGGAACATGGTACCTGACATAACATGTAGGAAACAATACTATCAAGCTCGCTTGCCGAACTTGTTACGATCATGTTTCACGTTTATTTAGTTATGAATGTGTTAAGAAGTTTTTACCACTTCTGAGTGGGTTGGTTACAACCGAATTCGCACTTTGGAGGGCGGAATGTACCGGCATAACTGCATGTATTACAATTACCGTTGGCATGGACAGTCCAATATCTTCCTATGTTCTGACCGTTGATCCATATTTGACCTTTCTGCATGCTACTCATGTCCAAAGCCAAAGGCTCGTCTCCTGCGGGTTCATCAAAATAAGCCTGCACATTTGGATTAAAAATGTCACGTAATGAATTGACTTGTAGTCACTTTGAGAGGAAACAAACTCGAAACTGCTTTTTGACATCAGATGTCATTCTAAGCTTCAAATACCTTGTACCATGTCAGTGGAAGTATTTGCTTCCCAGCCACTAAGGATGACCTCGACCAACCAACAGTGGAGATGGAATCTTGAGAGCCAAGACTCTTGTCTTCCCCTTTTAGCCCAACCTGTGTTAAGAAACGACCATAGCTGAGACTTCGAGATTCCTTAAGGCTCGAGTACAAGAGTATGTTACCAAAAATGAGTAAAATGAACTTTTACAGACCTTGTATGACCATCTCTGCCATGATAAATCTATCTTCCCTTGGCCTACTCCTCTTATGACAACTGGACCTACTATTCCCGTCTTTCGTGTCTCGAAGTGCGGACCATTGTTCTTTAGCCCAAATAAGGGGAAAAAAAGATACAAGGTAAGAAATAAATTCTTGTTTTGAATCTTTTAGAACAATAGGAACTCAAGTTTCAAAGCGCAATTCCGATTTGTTTAGATTTTTTCTGTAGACATCAGGAACAGAGAACTAACCGGTAATCCAACAGCTATGCTAAGCAATGACAGTTTATTAGTTCCAGCATGAAGGTTGACATTTCCTGTAAAAGTGAATCTCCTGTTTTCCCTTGTCCCATAAGCCGAACCTATCGTTTAAGCACACACCCAACATTTAACATTCATTTATTTTTCATTTTGAGTGGCATATTCGCTATTGGAAAAAGAATTTCACCATTTTACCTGAAAGCTGTCCGTTGACGAAGACATGCAAAGCATCTCCTGCGGATTGCACACTCAGAGTGGGATGTTGGCCTTTCCTTAGGAATGATTCTGAAGAATCTATTTGAACACTACACAGACAATCATGTAAGTTAAAAAATGTTCACAACAATTATCTTGTGCTCAATCTATTTAGTAGAATCCTGTTGTAGGTATGAACCCTACTGTAGTTTCATAAGAAAGAACCCTACTGGTAAGACGTGTGTTTTGAACCATCAAATCATATTAGAATCATATAAAATTAAGTAAGAGTACCACAGTTTAATGAAACTTGATGAAAATCTGACAATTCAAATCTATGCCTACCGCTGGGGTGTTTTTATATTTTGGTCCCTACCCTACTAGAGAATTCTCCATCTACTTTAATTATGGAAGTAAAGAACGATCTGATCTTTACCTTGTTGTGTACCATAAATAATCACTAGTGTCTCTGGTGATGTTTAACTGATCTAAAAGGCCAACAACCGTGATTTTTGAATCGTCATCCACCGAAGATATGTCTTCATTGAACATCTCCCATGAAGTCGACAGAGAATTTGTCGGTAGCATTTGTGTTTGGGATGTTTGAACTCTAACCTGCAACGGAGTGACAGCTAACTTTTAATCATTTCTGTTTGTAGAAAAAAAAATCACTTAATCATTTTTTCCTATTGTCAAAAGACATGTAAAGTTTAAGATTTGCTAGAATCATTCTAAGAATAAGTTTCTTCCAAATATTAGCTAAAATAGTACTCAATAATAGCTACTATGTATGCCACATCACTTACTTTGGCAGTGTTGAAGGCGACATTTTTGCAATCTGGAAGAATGCTTATGGACCACGGTGGGAGCATATATTGCTTGTTGTTGAAAGTCACCCTCGCAACTGCCTTTGGGTTATAGTTTGAGAGAAATGCTGCACAGCCTCCTGACTTCGAAGAGAATACATAAGCCTGAAAATGTGGAGTTGAGCAACTGTAGTTTCGGCAAGCAAAGAATTACCAATATGCAGAATCTTTTGACCTCAAGGATTCCAGATTATTTATTATTTTTTTTTTTTTTTCGGTTTATATAGATGCTCTTTCATGAAAGGTGTTGATTTCTCTTGAGATATCTTACGGAGAATCTGACAAACCTGTTCGTAGCTGCCTAAGGATTTGATGGTAGGATCGGCATTTAGTAGAGCTTTTTCACATTGTTTAACAGCATTGTGGAGATCCTTTAAGTGGCCATACTTTGGTTGCCTGATCAACCCTATTATATATACATGACAAATCCAGTTTAGATTCTTTGCAAAATACACTCGAGGAAAAAGTACATATATATACACATATATAAAACTTCGAATACATATTATAAGATATGAAGTAAATTATCTCACCATATTCATCAATGGGAGCATCATAGTCATAGCTGGTAGTAATAAAGGGACCTCCAGCAGTTCTTCCAAAGTTGGTTCCTCCATGAAACTGCGTTAAATGATTACTTGTTAAGCATTTTTAGGTTATTTCTTCTCACATTTAGACTGCTTTAACCACGAGTAATGCATTAAAACAATTAGTTTGAAGACTCTGAATTCGAAAAGTGACATCTAAGATTGCAAAAATGCTATGTGGAAACTAGACGAAACTCGAATCTTTTAGACCCGCCATTTTTAGCCATGGCTTGTATTTGCTGCAAGTTTACAATAGAAAGCATGGAGAAATCACTTATTGGACTTTAGAGCTATTTCACGTGGTATCAAATACAGTGGGCTAACTAACAAACTAACTAACCATGTAATAGTTCACAAAAGAGCCTCCCTTTTGGATGAATCGAGCAACTGCAAATGCCAAATCCTTGACTGGTCGTTGATAAACCGGCCCACCAAATTCCGTAAACCTTTACAAGAAAAAAGGAAAAGAAAAATTAGAGATATAAACATATTTAACTCTCATGCTACCATGGTTAAAGTGGGAGGGTTGTAGGAAATACCAGCCGCTCCAAGCCTCAGTCCAGAGAGTGGGTTTGTAAGGCTTGTTTGGACTGAAATAGTCACAGTAAAAACCATTGCAACTGTTTATCTGCAAACCATTTAGAGAGCATAAAAATGCAAACAAAGCGACATGTTATTGAAAAGCAACACTTTTAATAAGTTTAACTGTTTATCATGGAGAATTATAACCAGCAGGATTCAATTTTCAACCGTCCGCTCTTAATCAAGCTATTTTAAATATCATTTTTTTCTTAATTTGATATAATCAGTCAAACGGTAAAAAAAAACTGTGCGCTACGGTAGCGTATTTTCTAATACCCTATCATGTGTACATTCTATTTCTTAATTGCGAATGCCTAAAACCACAAAGAGTTGGAGAACTGTGAATTACCACCGGGTCTGGAGCATCATTTTCCTTACACATGACCCACGGCACTCCAGTGCCCATTTCGACAGCCATCTTTGCAGCCCAAGTCATGTATGAATAACCCGCAGCTCCAAAGCCTTACTTTCCGGCTCGTACTCATTCTCAATCTGTTCAAGAAAACCACAGTAAGAAAAAGGACTTCTAGTAAATAGCCCACATTACACAAATATTTCCTTCAGTTCAAACGTAAATTCAAGTTACCGTACTTCTTACTAGTTTCAAAAGAGTTTACGAGACATAACGTTTCTTAGGCTGGCTGAAAACCGATAACCTTACGAATGACCAACTAACGTAGGGGCGTTACGGTTTTGAGAGATATGAGAAGTGTTCAAAGTATTGACAATCAAAGTTGAAAGGAAATACAAAGCAATTAATTTTGATAAGAAAGTAGTACTACCATACCTGAGAGAGAATAATGGGACCACCTTGAGATTGGAACAACTTTTCATCCTTCATCATTTGGACAATTTTTTGGGTAAATTTCTGCATGGCTGACTGCAACATAAAAAATAAATAAATAATTAAAAAAATCAGAGAAACATAAGTAAAAACTAAAGCTCAAAACAATTGATTTTGAAAGCTTAAAAAAATCAAATTAAAAGAAGAAGAACAGAGACAAACCTTGAAAGGCCCATTATCTGTCCTGAAGCTAATGCCAGGAACATACTTGAGCCAAACAGGAAACCCCCTATAATGGGTAATCACAAAAACATCATATTATTTAAGATTAGGAACCAAGTAAAAACATCATATAGATATATGTATATATGTGTATATATAGATATTGCTTACCCAAAGTTCCATTCAGAACAAATATAAGGCCCAATGCGAAGATGAACATAGAGCCCCGCTCTCTGGATTGTCTTGATGAATCCAACCAAGTCATTTCTTCCCTCAAAGTTGTACTAAATGACCAAAAAACAAAAAAAAAAATCAAAACTAGAAAAAAAAAAAAAAAAAATTCACAAAGAAGGAAAAAAAAATTACATAGCCAGGAGAAGGTTCATGAAGATTCCAAAACACATAGGTGTCAATAACATCCAAGCCACCATCTTTAGCTTTCTGAACAAGACCAGCCCACATCTGCATTTTACATTTTTAACCACAACCCACAATTATTTTCACACAAAAACCACATTTCCTAACAAAAATTTCAAATGGGTATTCATTATTAAAAAAATAAAATAAAAAAATAAAAAATAAAAAATAAAAACCTGAGGGGTACTTCTGGGGTAGTGAATGGACCCAGAGAAGAGAATTTTCCTTTGGCCATTAATGACAAGAGCCTTCCTATCGTAGCCAACGTTGCATTGTGTCAGCTCAAGTCTTAGAGAGAGAAACACTAAACTGAGCAGAAACCAGCTGAGAGCTGAACTATTAACTTCCATTATTTTTCCTGCTCACTCTTTCTCCCTCTAGAAATGCAGAGAGAGAGAGAGAGAGAGTGTGTGTGTGAAGAGAGAGAAAGAAGAAGAAGAAAGTGGTTATAACCCCCCAAAAGAAATTTCAAAAATGTGGTGATTGATTGCTCATACAAAAAAGCAGAACCCAGGATTCATTCGCCTTTTAACAATATGTATCACGCCACTACACCCACATTCACTGTGTGAGAGTTGGCTTCTTGTTGTCATGCACAATAACGAGGACCGAAAAAAAGAAAAAACAGAAAAAAAAAAAAAAAAGCAAACTTTTTTATTTTATTTCATTTAAAAAAAATTTTGGGATATAAGAGAATAATTTGACATGGTAAAAAATAAAAAAAATAAAAAATAAAACCCACCAAAAAGTGCAAAACGTAGTTACAAACTTGTAAAAATATGACGGTTTAAAACCGTGTATTGATTTTAAATAATTTATGAGTCCTCAAAAGGTTGTTTAAAGCATGAAAATATGGCCATCACCACCATCACCGATAACATGGTGCTATATTTGGTAAGTGGGATAGAAAATAAAAAGAAATGAAGAGATCATGTTCATTTTGGAAAAGAAAATGTTTGAAATAATAAAATCATCTTATTTTGAGAATGAGAGGAAGTTTGAATGTTTAAAAAAAATTTCTTTTTTGAAAACAAAAATTTATTTGAAATGAGAAGAAATGATGTTGAGAATAATACGTTGGGCGAAAATTTTCAAAAAGATTCTAAAATGGTACTGTACAAAATAAATTTAAAAATGAGATAAATTTTATTTTCAAAATGAGAAAAATGATAGAAAAAGTTAAGAAAAAACTTTTTGCTATTTGTTCTCCTTTTCTGAAAATGAACATGCGAAACAAATGGCGGGGTGGGGGGGGTGGTTAAAATGTATAGGCAAGGGAAATGATGGAGGTTTTTTGTCACGTTGTTTGGTTAAAAAAAAAAAAGAAAGAAAATATTTAATCAAATATATTTTACAATTATTACCTCACATAAATTAAAAGAGATGATAGATTAATGTTAAAATAAATATTTTACTTATTTGTTTAATCCAAAATTTTTCATCAACTTTTCTTCCTAAAATTAAAAGGATTAAAATATAACGGGGACAGTAAATTTTCAATTTCCTTTTCACTAAAGAGCCAAGATTCTATTCCTCTAATTTTCTCTCTCTCACTCTTTTCCAGTCTAGCAAATAAAGGCTAGACGTAATACAAGTAAAGTGTGAATGTGATGGGTTAGTGTGCAAGAGCGTGTGACATGGACCGGACCAGCCAGAGTGCTAGTAGTAATCATGTGCAGGTTTTGTGTTATCTGTTAATTGTTATGGACGATGACTTTTGTATTTGGTGGTGTTTGCATGCAAAATCTTTATTTTTTGTCCTTTGATGTGTCACCATACTCACTTACTCACCCCAAAATGTTTCGTATCATTTCATGGTGATGAGTGGTGACAGTCACCTACCGTGTGTAAATTAAGAGTCCTTTTGGGGTATCCCTTGGAAACATTGTTTCCAAACAATTTTTTTGTCTTTTTCCTTCAATTTTACTATTTATTTTTTTAAATATTTTTAAAAAATTTAAATTTTAAAAATCTATAACTTTATCATTTTAAGTCGAAATGAGATTATTATTTTTTTTCAAATTGTATAAAATTTCGAGAGGAATGAAACAAGATTCATATTGCTACTTTTTTCCGAATACGTTTCAAGTTTTTGTATTTTTTTTTTACTCCAAACAGTTTATTTTCAGCAAACATAAATTTTCAAAAGTCAAACCAACTCCAACCTCTAAAACACCGTCTACAAATGTGACCTCAAATGTAGTGGTAAAAGTATGTAACATAGTAAAAGTACTTGAAAATCAAAGGGTAAAAGTATCGCTATAAAAATACTCCAATCGGATAGTGTGGCTTTACTAGATTGCAACATATGATAGTAACTAGTTGACGAGTACACACGGTAGACAAGCAAAAAAAAAAAAAAAATACCACGTGGTAAGGTGACAGGACTATCACATAACAATCCCTTAAAGCAACGACGAAAATCACTATTGATAAGTGATTTGCGTTTATAAATGTTACTAGTTGGCAAGCAAGACAAGTAAAAAAAAATTTACGTGACAATGACGGGACTATGATGTGACTGATGATCAGGCTACCACATGACAATGAAGTAAGGATGATGAAAATATACTGTTGATAGTGCATTCCCTCTTTTAATATTATATACAGAATATATTGTTAGCTGATGAAGGCTCATGATTATGATTGGCTAATCGGTTCCAATAGGTAGGGATAGAGCAATAACAAGAAAGACGAGCAATGTGGTGATAAAAAATTAGATACAGTCAATTTTGCACCATCGATGTTTATTACATACAAGTCTTTAATAATGTGCACTTCTTGGTCATGAACTAAAGATCTTCCTGTTGTTAAAGTGCCTTATTTTATTGTGCCCTTTCCGAACCAAAAAAAAAAAAAAATGTCTTATTTTATTAACTACACTGATGGGGAGGTCTACAATGAGACCTCCCCATTTTACCTCATAAATGGGGTAAACTTTTTTGATTGTTCGATTAATTTTGGACAATTGAGATTGAAAAAATATATAAAAAAATAGTAAAACTTACTATGCCTGATTTTTTTTAACAAAACTTTTTAAAATAATATAAAAAAAATTCATTCCTTCTGGCAATCCCTCCTCCCACCGGCAACCCCATCCACAACCACCTGCCACCTTTTCTTTCCTCCGTCGACGGTACCCACCAAACCATCACTCACATCAAGATCTCGCAAGCCACTCACCGTCGAATCATGAACTTGCTGGCCTCGTGACTGAGTTGGCCCCTCAATCCCCGAACTAGGTCTCGGCCCCCCCAATCCTCGATCTGGGTCTCGCCCCCCCTCCCCCCCCCCCCCCCCCCGACGATATGGTCGAAGGAGGGTGGATGACATAGGTTGGGTGGCCGGCGAGACCCACGCCCACGATGTTCTCCGTTCGGCTATTCAGCCATTCTTCTGTTTTTTTTTTTAATTGTAATCATGTGTGAGTGTTTTATTTTTGATTTGATGTATATTTTTTAATCTACACCGTCCAAACATGATCGAAGGGCTGAAATTTTTTTCCCCATTGATGGGGTTAAAAAAACAGGTCTCATGGTAGAAAGCTCCTTTTCTATATGTAGACTCTACCAATGTCACATTTCACTAAGGTCAACAACCCATGCTGTCCGAAACAATTTTTAAAAAAAGGTCTTGTTATTTTTTGTTTTGCTTTCCTTTAGACTAGAATAATAATTATTAATTCACTGTTGCAACAGTTTTCTACAAAAACGAGATTTGTAATTTTTAAGCGCCTCTGCAACCTTCTTTAATGGCAATGATGTTGGTATGCTTTTCAAGGTTGCTTTCCATATCAAAGTTCAAAACTTGTCAATAATTTTTATTTATGTTTTTTAATTTTATTTTCTAGTTCATAGCAGAAGGCTAAGAGCCAAAACAGAAATGAGTGGGAAGGAATTTGAAGTCAAAAAAAAAAAATAAAAAAACAGAGCATAGGATACTCGATTGTTTGCTTTTTTGGCCATTGAAAGAGGGTTTTTTTTTTGGGGGAAAAATGGACTGTTGTGTGGCCTTCTGTGACAGGCCATGTGAGGGTAACATGCCCCACAACCACAAGCTTCTTGGAGTCTTACCCACTCAATTTTGTTACCCCCATGTGAATCACAAGAATCAAATTATGGGTATGGTAAGAACTTCAAAATAGTTATTCTTGGTAATATACACACACAATAACTACATATGGGTCAAGTGTTTTTTTTTTTAATTGCAATTTTTGGTAAGAAAAGTGGTATTTTTTATTTGGTTTATAGTCCATTTTTATTTGGTTGGTAGTCCATTGTACTTTGACTAATGTTTTTTCCCTATCGTGTAATTCATTAATTCTTAAGTCAAATATACAAGATAGAATTAAACCTGCAATCTCTCTTGAAATCCCAATGCAACCAACTTTCTAGTGTCACTAAACCAACTGGTCTTATGCCTCACTATTTGCTCAAAAATAATTGATAGAGGTTGTGAATGATTAGCCCAAATACAATATATTTTTTTGGAGAGAATTCTGTATTCTAAACAATTAAACTCTAGATAAAATTGTCGTACTTCAGTAAAATATCTTCTCATATATGACAAAATTCTCGTGTTTCTTTCTCTTATCCGTGTCAAGATATTGGACCCCAAACGCTGAGATTATGCATTTTCTTATTGATAAATGGATTGCTTAGTAATTGAAAGGTATTTAGGTAATCCTAATGAATATGATAGACACAAGAACTATTTTGTTTTTGTGTTTTGTTTTTGTTTTTGTTTTCTTTTGTTTTTTTCTGAATTATTATTGAATTGTGGGCCGCCGACCAATTTTATATGTAGAAAATTTTGATAGCTTGACGGAGCAGGAGTTTCTTCTCCTTGAAACCTGAATAATGTTGTTTATTTAATGAAGTGCCTTTTCTCTGTTCCATATATCCAGGGGGAGACATTTGCTTCTGAGTTGAGCAACTGAAAATTTTTGGAAACTGACATAATAACAAACTTTTATTTCCTCGCGTGGACTTTGAAATTTCAAGGACCAAAGTACTAACCATTTAGGGCAAAAAAAAAAAAAAAAAAAAAAAAAAAAGAACTTTGCTGGTGGTGGCGGCATGATGCATGTGTGATTAAGGAGATTTTATTTGTAGTTTTCTTTTCTATTAAGTCTCCGGTTTAAGAAATACCGCACGCAAAAGAGCATGTCATTAAGCATGATTTTGTTTCTGTAGTCTCTATAAATCTAAACTTGATTGCTACTGTAAGTTTAAGGTCAGGATCCTTGACCATACCACCAGGGAGTCTCAGTTGATATTATCGCATGACATTTAGTCATGTGTATTAAATGGAGGACGTAAGACACCACCGATCCATTTTTTATTAATTAAAAAACAATAAAAAAGAACTTTATGTCTGTTTTTTTTTTAATAAGAAAATTAATTTTTTTTGTCGTATTCCTACTAATTTTAGTGTGGAGTAGAAAGATTTTCACGCTATTTTTTTTTTTAAAAATCCCAGTAGTAAGATTTTTTTTAAAGGCCTTTGTTAATGCCGTGATCTGCTCCGACCACAAAATACCACTTCTGACTACCCTGGTAAGATGAAAGCAAGTGTCCAACCACTCGTGCACTTATGCCGGGCAGGAGATCGCTTGTTCGGGTCGCTCATATCTGCGGTACATGAAGCATCCCTGACCTGGACCCGCCCAGAGATGCTGGGGGGTCTTATGTTGATGACTGACCCTCTCCAACCAGCAGATACCCGGAACAGTGCACTTGTACACTTTCCCTGACTGGTCGGACTTGCGTGTCGCCTTCTCGGCTTGGCGTGTTCTCAGAGCCCCTTCCGCCGAGCAAATCTTGAAGCCTTCCCTGTCGAAGCCGAGTACTCTGGGGACCGAGTACCGGACAGGCCTTGCGCCGACTTCTATTCCCGGGCCATATTCCGCTAGCAATCCAGGATTAGGTATTGGTCACATCGATGACCCACCGGCTGCTGACGCCACCCACCTGCTCCTGTCACCTGTTAAATCACCACCTGCAGCTAACCACTCTGACGGGCACTGTTGCCCCTTCACCGGTGACGCCCATGGTACCCTGCCGCTCACTGTTCAAGGCCTAGGGCCACGTGGCGTCCACCTATTGGGCCAGTAGCTCCTGCAGGCCTACGTACCCGCCAGGTACCCTAGGTAGCCGACTCGGCCGGGTCGCCCCGAGCACCCGGATCCATGAGAAGCGCTTATAAATAGAGGAAAAACCCTCAAACTTAGGTATAATCATTTTTCCTTGCCAAAGCTCTGCCTCTCCCATCGCTCATCAGTTTCCAGACTGACTTAAGCATCGGAATGTCCACGGCAGACACCACACCGGTGTCCCCATCATTCCTAGGTGCTTCCCTTTTGCAGGTGATCGACGGCGGAGCGACTGGCCAGTCCCCACCGGGCAACCCGACCACATTGGGTGTTGCTGCTGGAGGTATTTTCGGCATCAACATTTTGGCGCTAGAAGGAGGGCCCCGCGCCTTTACAGCAACCACAACCTTACCACCCGCGCTCCCCGAGTACCCGACTACTCTAGCCATGGACGAGCGAGACAATCAGGATATCCAGGACCTCGAAAACCTAGCTCCAACCGGATCACAGAGCACCCGGTGACTTCAGCGTCGGAGGACATGTTTGACCCGGGTGGAACTTCCCCGGGAAAAATGCTTGTTGACCTGGGTAGAACTTCCCCGTGACCCGGGTTGAACTTCCCCGAAAACAATGCTTGTTGACCCGGGTAGAACTTCCCCGGCAACAATGCTTGTTGACCTGGGTAGAACTTCCTCGGGAGCAATGTTTGTTGACCCGGGTAGAACTTCCCCGGGAACCATGCTTCCCCGTGAACTATGCTGAACGACCACTACCTCCGATGTACTGTTCCTCCCCTCCGCGGACCACTGAGAAAGGTCTCCATGCTGGGCGCCGACCAGAATTGGACATAGGTCAATCCGATGGAAAATCCAAGCCAACCATAAGAGGTGCCCGAACAGGACCAAACATCTGCCATTGCAGACAACTCCTGTGGTTCCCAGACCACGGAGTCAGGTCCCGTGACCGGGTACTAACCGAAATGAGGTGCCCGAGTAGGACCCAACATCTGCCCTTGCAGACACCTAACTCTTATGGTTCCCGGACCACGGAGTTAGGTCCCATGACCGGGCAATGACCGAAAGGAGGTGCCCGAGCAGGACCCAACATCTGCCCTTGCAGACAACCTAATTCCTGTGGTTCTCGGACCACGGAGTTAGGTCCCATAACCGAGTACTGACCGAAAGGAGGTGCCCGAGCAGGACCCAACATCTGCCCTTGCAGACACCCAACTCCTGTGGTTCCTAGACCACGGAGTTAGGTCCCATGACCGGGCACTGACCGAAAGGAGGTGCCCGAGCAGGATCCAACATCTGCCCTTGCAGACAACCCAACATCTTCCCTTGCAGACAACTCATGTGGTTCCCGGACCACGGAGTTAAGTCCCACGACCGGGTACTGACCAAAAGGAGGTGCCCGAGCAGGACCCAACATCTGCCCTTGCAGACACCCAACTTTTGTGGTTACCGGGCCACAGAGTCAGGTCCCATGACCGGGTACTGACCGAAAGAAAGTGCCCGAGCAGGACCCAACATCTGCCCTTACAGACAACCCAACATCTACCATAGCAGACAACTCCTGTGGTTCCCGGACCACGGAGTCAGGTCCCATGACCGGGTACTGACCGAAAGGAGGTGCCCGAGCAGGACCCAACATCTGCCCTTGCAGACACCCAACTCCTGTGGTTCCCGGACCACGGAGTTAGGTCCCATGACCGGGCACTGACCAAAAGGAGGTGCACGAGCAGGACCCAACATCTGCCCTTGCAGACAACCCAACATCTGTCCTTGCAGACACCCAACTCCTGTGGTTCCCGGACCTCGGAGTTAGGTCCCATGACCGGGCACCGACCAAGAGAGGTACCCGAGTAGGACCCACAATCTGCCTTAGTAGACCCAACACTCCAGAGGTTCCCGAAGTACGGAGTAAGGTCCCATGACTGAGCACCAACCAGAAGAGGTGCCCGAGGAGGACTCACAACAAAATTTGCCTTAACAGACTCCTAACTCCGTTTGTCCCCGGAAAACAGAGTAAGGTCCCATGACCATGCACAGACTTCTCCGAGAACCCGGCCATATCCGATCAACTGACTACACCCCGATGGCGAGAACAAATGCCGAGCATCGAACGATCAGACGAGGAGCCCGATCACTTGAATCCCGAGTACACGGAGCATCCCTGGCCAGGTCAGCCCAGAGATGCTGGGGGGCTTATGTTGATGCCGTGATCTGCTCCGACCACAAAGTACCACTTCCGACACCCCGGTAAGATGAAAGCAAGTGTCCGACTACTCGTGCACTTATGCCGGGCAGGAGATCGCCTGTTCGGGTCGCTCATATCTGCGGTACATGAAGCATCCCTAACCTGGACCCGCCCAGAGATGCTGGGGGGGCTTATGTTGATGACCGACCCTCTCCGACCAGCAGATACCCGGAACAGTGCATCTGTATACCTTTCCTGAGTGGTCGGACTTGCGTGTCGCCTTCTCGGCTTGGCGTGTTCTCGGAGCCCCTTCCGCCGAGCAAATCTTGAAGCCTTCCCTATCGAAGCCGAGTACTCTGGGAACCGAGTACCGGACAGGCCTTGCGCCGACTTCTATTCCCGGGCCATATTCTGCTAGCAATCCAGGATTAGGTATTGGTCACGTCGATGACTCACCGGCTGCTGACACCACCCACCTGCTCCTGTCACCTGTTAAATCGCCACCTGCAGCCAACCACTCTGACGGGCACTGTTGCCCCTTCACCGGTGACGCCCATGGCACCCTGCCGCTCACTGTTCAAGGCCTAGGGCCACGTGGCGTCCACCTATTGGGCCAGTAGCTCCTGCAGGCCTACGTACCCGCCAGGTACCCTAGGTAGCCGACTCAGCCGGGTCGCCCCGAGCACCCGGACCCATGAGAAGCGCCTATAAATAGAGGAAGAACCCCCAAACTCAGGTATGGTGATTTTTCTTTGCCAAAGCTTTGCATCTCCCTTCACTCATCAGTTTCCCGACTGACTTAAGCATCGGAGTGTCCACGGCAGACATCACACCGGTGTCCCCATCATTCCTAGGTGCTTCCCTTTTGCAGGTGATCAATGACGGAGTGACTAGCCAGCCCCCACCGGGTAACCCGACCACATTGGGTGTTGCTGCTGGAGGTATTTTCGGCATCAACAGCCTTTCCCTACTCTTTCTCTCTCTCTATATATATATATATATATATTTTTTTTTTTTTCCGGTATGAAATTAATACTAAGTTACAAAGTTTGTAACTATCATTTCCCTTCAATTTTCTCGGAAAACAATTCGTTAATTGCCAATTTTTTAATACGCAATCCAACATGATTTGCACTAAATTGAAAACTAGGGTGGAAAGGAATGAAGATCATAAATAAGGCAGATGATAGAATACTTAAAACATGTATATATGTTTTTTTTTTTTTTTTTTTTTTTTGGTAAAGGATTATGTGCATTTTAAATGCACGATTTGGATAGTTCCTTTTTCTATAAGCGAAAATGTATGTTGTGCGCTACTCTTTTGAATGTCTTTCCTTTGAATTTGAGAATTAAAAAGAAAAAAGAAAAGAAAAGAAAAATAAGGAAAAGGAAAGAAAGGAAAAGCCAATTTCTAAGAAGATAAGGCATTCCATAAATTAATAAATTAATAGGACGAAGCAACTAACAAAAGTAAGGTACGTAAAGTGTAAAATTGAGTGAATGATATGTTTTAAAATCTCTAGTGAGTTTTCACATGCAAAAGAAAGGAAAAGCACTTACAAAGGAAAAGGGAAGAAAAATAGAAGTGTTATAAGAAGGTTGTCTCGTAGTAATGGAGAGAAAAGAAAAGCAACATCCCCCCTTGTAAATGATCATAGATTTTTTAGGCAAGTAAAGTTCACAAAATGATATTTTTGTGCAAACACAGTCTTATTTGTTTTGTGCTTTTGTGAGACAGAAGCTGCCTTTTTTCACTTTCTTCTTTTTAACCCTCACTGTAAGATCATCTTCGATACATATATCAATATCAATATCAATACTATATTTATTACAAAAAAAAAAATGAAAATAATATTATTATATACTTTGTGTTTTAATGGCTAATGTTATTTCTAAAGTTGTATTTACTTTTTGTCATCATCATTATACTCGTAAAGTGAACTTTCAAACATTTAGAAAACTTTAGAACAAATATTGTAATGATTACATAGAAAATTAAAGCATTGATCAATAGGAGTCGAATGATAAATTTTGCATTGATTATACGTTGTGGAAAATTTGCCACTAAATTTACCGTTAAAGATAGAATTCCATTGGAAAACACCTTTTCCACCTTAATGCTAAATTGATGTGTCAATGATAAATTTTATAGTTCTACCAAAATGCTAAAATCTATCATTCGTATCAATTTTAACATTGCATTGGAGATATTATAAGTTGATTTGCATCTTATAGTTCTGCTTCAGGTAGACTCCTATCCTGAGCTGTTTATAGAAATTTATTTCGTGAAGAACCAAATTTATCATGCACGGACAAAGCATATCAACCTGAGGTATAATTTTGGGCGGGAAAACTTTAAAGAAGGGAATGCAAGAACGAAGAATCATGCAGATATGATGATCAATGATCAAGATCAAACACTAGCTGGACTTGATCAATATCCTATGAGCTTTTACACTTTGGGTTGCATGGCACCTATGGGTGAATTTGGAGGCACTGGGTTATATATATATATATATATATATATATTTAAATATCCCACATCAGTTGTAAATGGCTGTATTTGATCAATATATATATAAATTTTTAAATAAAGACTGATTCCTCCTATTATAACATGTCAAAATTATGCTTTAAAGTTTTTATCTTGGAGTCTTACCCACTCAATTTTGTTACCCCCCCATGTGAATCACAAGAATCAAATTATGGGTATGGTAAGAACTTCAAAATAGTTATTATATTCTTGGTAATATACACACACAATAACTACATATGGGGCAAGTTGTATTTTTTTTAATTGCAATTTTTGGTAAGAAAAGTGGTATTTTTTATTTGGTTGGTAGTCCATTGTCCTTTGACTAATGTTTCTTCCCGATGGTCTAATTCATTAATTCTTAAGCCAAAAATACAAGATAGAATTAAACCCGCAACCTCTATTGAAATCCCAATGCAACCAAATCTTTCTGGTGTCACTAGACCAACTGGTCTTATGTGTCATTATTTGCTCAAGAATAATCGATAGAGGTTGTGAATGATTAGCCCAAATACAATTTTTTTTTTTTTTGGAGGGAATTTCTGTGACAAGGTACCAATTTTTTTTTTTTTTTTTTTAACACACTACTGATATGGTATGGTTCTAAACAATTAAACTCTAGATAAAATTGCCGTACTTTTCTTATTATAGTTCCACTATAATTTGAGGGCTTAAAAATGCAAACACTAAAAATATCTTCTCATATATAACAAAATTCTCGTGTTTCTTTCTCGTATCCGTGTCAAGATATTGGACCCCACACGCTGAGATTATGCATTTTCTTATTGATAAATGGAATGCTTAGTAATTAAAAGGTATTTAGGTAATCCTAATGAATATGATAGACACAAGAGCTATTTTGTTTTTATTTTTGTTTTTGTTTTTGTTTTTTGTTTTGTTTTGTTTTGTTTTTTTCTGAATTATTATTGGATTGTGGGCCGCCGACCAATTTTATATGTAGAAAATTTTGATAGCTTGACGGAGCAGGAGTTTCTTCTCCTTGAAACCTGAATAATGTTGTTTATTTAATGAAGTGCCTTTTCTCTGTTCTATATATCCAGGGGGAGACATTTGCTTCTGAGTTGAGCAACTGAAAGATTTTGGAAACTGACATAATAACAAACTTTTATTTCCTCGAGTGGACTTTGAAATTTCAAGGACCAAAGTACTAACCATTTAGAAAGAAAAAGAAAAAAGAAAAAAGAAAAAAAAAACTTTGCCGGTGGTGGCGGCATGATGCATGTATGATTAAGGAGATTTTATTTATAGTCTTCTTTTTATTAAGTCTCCGGTTTAAGAAATATCGCACGCAAAAGAGCATGTCATTAAACAGTGATTTTGTTTATGTAGCCTCTATAAATCTAAACTTGATTGCTATTGTAAGTTTATGGTCAGGATCCTGACCATACCACCAAAGAGGCTCAATCGATATTATCGCATGACATTTAGTCATGTGTATTGAACGGAGGGCGTAAGACACCAACGATCCATTTTTTTTTTATTAATTAAGAAACAATAAAAAAGAACTTTATGTCTGGTTTTTTTTATAAGAAAATTATTTTTTTTTTGTCGTTTCCTACTAATTTTAGTATGGAGTAGAAAGATTTTCACGCTATTGTTGTTTTTTTTTTTTTAAATCCCAGTAGTAAGATTTTTTTTAAAGGCCTTTCCCTACTCTCTCTCTCTCTCTCTCTATATATATATATATATATATATATACATATATATTTTTTTTTCCGGTATGAAATTAATACTAATTTACAAAGTTTGTAACTATCATTTCCCTTCAATTTTCGCGGAAACAATTCGTTAATTGCCAATTTTTTAATACGCAATCCAACATGATTTGCACTAAATTGAAAACTAGGGTGGAAAGGAATGAAGATCATAAATAAGGCAGATGATAGAATACTTAAAAACACGTATATATGTTTTTTTTTTTTTTTTTGGTAAAGGATTATGTGCATTTTAAATGCACGATTTGGATAGTTCCTTTTTCTATAAGCGAAAATGTATGTTGTGCGCTACTCTTTTGAATGTCTTTCCTTTGAATTTGAGAATTAAAAAGAAAAAAGAAAAGAAAAGAAAATAAGGAAAAGGAAAGAAAGGAAAAGCCAATTTCTAAGAAGATAAGGCATTCCATAAATTAATAAATTAATAGGACGAAGCAACTAACAAAAGTAAGGTACGTAAAGTGTAAAATTGAGTGAATGATATGTTTTAAAATCTCTAGTGAGTTTTCACATGCAAAAGAAAGGAAAAGCACTTACAAGGAAAAGGGAAGAAAAAATAGAAGTGTCATTAGAAGGCTGTCTCATAGAAATGGAAAGAAAAGAAAAGCAACATCCCTCTTGTAAATGATCATACATTTTTAGGCAAATAAAGTTCACAAAATGATATTTTTGTGCAACACAGTCTTATTTGTTTTGTGCTTTTGTGAGACGGAAGCTGCCTTTTTCACTTTCTTCTTTTTAACCCTCACTGTAAGATCATCTTCGATACATATATCAATATCAATACTATATTTATTACAAAAAAAAAATGAAAATAATATTATTATACTTTGTGTTTTAATGGCTAATGTTATTTCTAAAGTTGTATTTACTTTTTGTCATCATCATTATACTCGAAAAAGTGAACTTTCAAACCTTTAGAAATCTTTAAAACAAAATATTATAACGATTACATAGAAAATTAAAGCATTGATCAATAGGAATCGAATGGTAAATTTTGCATTGGCTATACGTTGTGGTAAATTTGCCACTATATTTACTGTTAAAGATAGAATTCCATTGGAAACACCTTTTCCACCTTAATGCTAAATTGATGTGTTAATGATAAATTTTATAGTTCTACCTAAATGCTAAAATCTATCATTCGTATCAATTTTAACATTGCATTGGAGATATTTTGAGTTGTTTTGCATCTTATAGTTCTGCTTTAGGTAGACTCCTATCCTGAGCTGTTTATAGAAATTTATTTCGTGAAGAACCAAATTTATCATGCACGGACAAAGCATATCAACCTGAGGTATAATTTTGGGCGGGAAAACTTTAAAGAAGGAATGCAAGAACGAAGAATCATGCAGATATGATGATCAATGATCAAGATCAAACACTAGCTGGACTTGATCAATATCCTATGAGCTTTTACACTTTGGGTTGCATGGCACCTATGGGTGAATTTGGAGGCACTCGGTTATATATATATATATATATATATATATTATATATTTATAAAAAATATCCCACATCGGTTGTGAATGACTGTATTTGATCAATATTATATATATATATTTAAATTAGACTGATTCCTCCTATTATAACATGTCAAAATTATGCTTTAAAGTTTTTATCTAAAATAAAATTATTTTTCAAAAGGGATAATAATAAAATTAGTTAAGCTTAACATACGTGCACGAAAAAACTAATATATATGCTTGTGAAGTATGTATTAGTAGAACGTTGTCTTGTCTTGTCTTGTCTTGTTTTTGTTTTGTTTTTGTTTTTGTTTTTATAAATTAAACGTCGTTTTTAATAATCAAATCACATCAATTAAGACAGATAAAATAATTAAATGGAGCTTGATTGTTTAATTTGTGATTTATTGATAAAGTATTTTGTTCATATCCTATTGTGGATGCATGATTTGTATCTTCCACCAAGTATGCTTTGTTAGCCTTAATCGTTGCTCATGCGGACTTACACCATAAAAAGAGAAAAAGCTAGCTAGAAAGTGAAGGGCATTGTAAGGATGTTCTTAGGACTTCGATGCTTAAATTAATAATGAGTCCTGGGTAAAAATGAGCAATCCACTGGGTATGAGCGGGTGAAAATGACCTAAATAATCACCTTTTTTTTTTTTTTTTTTTTAAATCAATTGATCAACATGACACAATTTTCTATTATTAACCAACATGACATAAATTTTAGTTAACTTTAGTATAATTTTATGTCATATTGATCTAGTGTCAGTTTTTTGTGTCATGTTGGTATAATGGTCTCTAAACTTGTGTCATTCAGGTGCTTTCCGACACAAAATTAAACTATATTAATTAAAATTTATGTCATGTTAATCAATAATGGAGAATTTGTATCATGTTAATTAATAGATAAAAAAAAAGGGTGATTATTTAGGTAATTTTCTCTCCATTACTAGTAATTCACTAATGGTGGGAGTGAGGTAGAGTATAGATAAGAAAGAAGGATAACAGAAAAAAATTAAAAAAAGTGAGGGAGCATAGAGAGTTGGAACCCTTCTAAGCTCTTAATGAGGGGCATTTATCTAATCTTATCTTCATCTTCATCTTAATAACATATAATATATATAAAAGAGCCAATAATGCTCTCATTCCTTTTGTTATGTGTCAACCCATTGATTTTTTTTTTTTTTTTTAACTTCTCTTTTGTGCTTTCATCATTTTCTTTTTCTCTTCTCTTATTTATTTTCTTTTATGATTTTATCCTTCATTTACTTATTTATTTTTTATCTTTTTCATTTCTCATTATCTATATATACACACATATACATAATCCTCTATATATCTATTTGATAACTTATGTATATATTATTAATATGATTGAAAAGGGTTTTTGTCTAATTTTTTTTAAAATTTTATTCGAAATTTTGGTTTTTGTTATTTAAGTTTCGTATGGAGTTTCGATTTTTTTATTTCTTTTTCTGATTTTGTCATTTTGTACTTTTTTCTCTTTTTTTTTTTTTTTAATTTTCTCTTTAAACTCATATATTTTTACACAATGTATTATTCATTTGCGTGAAGCGCGTGTTCAACTAGTATATGCAAAGGGGAAAGAAGGGAATACCCCTCTAGAGATACTACAAGTTAGTATTAATTCGGTATATAGTTTTTAATCTATTTTTTCAAAAAGATTCTGAAAATTCATTTTCAACTTAAGATATTTCACTCTTTCAGAATATGCGTCATATTTTTTCTCTTTCAAACACCATAACAAGATTTATATCTTAATCATTGACATATACCGTCATACAACTATTTTGAAGGTACATTTGCCCTCTCAAAAATATTTACTTATGATTTTAAATTTAATTAAAGTTTATGTAACATAAACACGTTTAATTTATGTTCATTTTTTGACAAAATACCCATATAATGACCAATTTTGTAATAATAAAAAAGTTCAAGTTAGTGTAACGTGTAAAATTAAAAATCAAGGATCAACTTGAGACTAGAAATATAATTCAGGGATTTTTTGTGAAAATACCTTTTCTTAAGATATCTTATAAATAATTCTCCAATTTATTTATTAAAAAATTGAGAATTTAATAAGTGATTTGTGTCCTGGCCTTTGGGGAAGTCAATGATAACGGCCCTTCCCTTCAATTTTCATATTTTACATTTATTTTGTTGAAAAATTAGATGAAGAGTCATGTTCTGAATATCTCTTTAAAATTTTGCTAAATTTAATATTAAAGAAGTGTTGTGAAATGGTAAAGTTATCAACTTTAATGTTATGATGGCATAAATATAAGAATGTGTCAAATTTATAGCATTCTTGTCTATAACTTTTTTTTTCCCCCGGAAATGACTTTAATTGTCAGTTGTTTAATACACAATCTGTAAGCCCCTTTGAAGTAAATCGAAAACTAGGGCGGCAAGAATGAACATCATACAATGACAGGTGATAGAATATGCATACATACATACATATAAATAGATATATTTGCCAAGGTGGTGATAGAAAACTTGAAAACATACAAAACTTACTTTTTTGTTTTTGTTTTTGTAAAAGACTGTGACATGAACCATATCGATAGTTCATATCTCTATGTAAGCTAAAATGTACATGTTCAAATTGTAAAACTTTTGTGAAATTTATGCATTGTGATTGCCTTTTTTTTTTTTTTTTTTCACTCATTCCATTGGCATGAATACTTTTTGTCAAGGTAATAGGAAGGGGATGCCAAGGGCGTTGAACTTGATAAGATTAAAAAAAAAAAAAAAAAAAAAAGACACACACACACAAGTTGAACTCGAATATTATCAACATAAAAAGAAAAAAAAAAAAGAAAAAAGAAAAAGAAAAGACTAAGTTCTAATAAGATAAGGCAATCCAAAAATTAATGGGACGAAACAACTAACAAAAATAAGGTACTTAAGTGTAAAATCGATTGAATGGCATGTTTTAGGTGTCCACATGCAAAAGAAAGTAGAAGCACTTACAAGGAAAAGGGAAGGAAAAGAAAAAGGTCGTTTTTAGAAGGTTTTATCATGGTAATGGAAAGAAAGAAATGCAACGTTTCAATGCACTGAAAAGGGTTCGAAATTATCACAATATTTAGTGCTTTTGTGAAACGGAAGCTGCCCTTTTTTTCTCTTTTATTCTTCCCTTTAACTCCCACCATAAGTTGCTTTGCATCATATAGTTTTGCTTTAGGTAGACTCCTATCTGAAAAATTACTTAAAAGTTATTCGTGGATTACAATTATTATTATTATTATTATTTTCTTTTCAAATGTGAATTTCAGTCCATAATATCCTAGCTATAAAGTGAAGAAAAATTTTACAATCATTATACTCTTTTAACTTATACTTGGCAGATCTCAAAGAAATGATGTGGTTGCAGAGAAAATAAACCTAAAAATGTGTACATATGATATACAAAATATCTAGTAAAATAGTGAAAACTTGTTTTATTGTCCAATTGTGATATACAACCACAAGGCCTTTTTAAAATCATAAGAAGGAACACTACCATTGAATAAAAAAGCAATGATTCTAGTGGCCTTCAAAGTGAAGCAAGCAAAAGTTGACCCAAATAGCATCATAATATACCAGCAAAAAAGAAAAATTAAAAAGGACAAAAAAAAAAAAAAAATAAATAAATAAAAGGAAAAAAGAAACCCATAAAATCCCATAATTCCTGCCCATTGCTTTCAAGAATGAGAAAGAAGGGTATTGGTGTTGGACTGTTTTATATCAATGTTTTGTTTCAACTTGCAAAGCAATTCTACCTAAAAAATAATAATAAAACAAAAACTTCATAGAAATTCAATGGAGACAAATAACACAAATAATCAAAAATTAAGTTGCACTAGCTATTGCCAAATTGAATCACATCTCTTTACCAAGCATTAATTGGAACGTGGTCTTTCTTTTTCCTTTTTAACTAATTGGAATTAAACATATAAAAAAAGATTATTCATCAATGAATCAGGAATGAATCAACTCTAACTTTCCAACTCTACGACATGCTATATGCATACAAATACGTGCATGCATAAGCACATGTACATATCCACCTATATGTATGTGTATTATGTACATGAATGCACATACACAAAAGCGAACACATGTCAGGATACTAAATTTAATTCCAAATTTTCAATAATTTTAATTTTAATTTTTAAATATCAACTCACATGACGATGAGTTATCATTTTTATATTGGTAAATGTAATTTTGTGATATAACACTTTTAAAAGACTGACAACTCACACAAAATATATAGAGAGAGACGTGTGTATGTATACAAATTTAGCGTAAAAACATAGGAAACACATGAATTATGAACTAAACAACCAGCATGTAGAATAAATTAGGGTATTACTTATACAACAAACTGTAGACATGTAACTTAAAAAACAATTTTATATGGGCAATTAACTTAGCAAAATTAAGTCAAAAGATTTAAGTACACAAAG
Organism: Ficus carica; assembly: GCA_009761775.1. Taxonomy (NCBI): domain Eukaryota; kingdom Viridiplantae; phylum Streptophyta; class Magnoliopsida; order Rosales; family Moraceae; genus Ficus; species Ficus carica. The sequence goes on along the minus strand of CM019748.1, from coordinate 15,295,247 downwards.
CACAACATTCTCTTGATGGAACCTACACCATGAGATGTTACAAACCAGGAAACGGAAAATCAGGATTTCAACCATTTTCTGAGCTGTCCCGAGCCTTGCCTTTCGCCATCGGTTCGGTTCGAACTCTTTGTGAGTACTTGGATTTATATTGTTCAATAAGCATGTCAAGCTTATCTACTACATCTCTCCCCACTGGCTCCTTATTCTTGTTTTGCCTCCTTTTTCTCTTCAAATTATTCTCTCCCTCACCATCTGTAGTAGGACCCTGCAGCTTCCTCTTTTTCGGTTTTGTATTCGTCTCCTTGGATGATTTTGATTTTGGTCATCAATAGGTTTCCTGCCATGTTTCTCGTTTTTCGGGTTCCTTTTAAAGCCTTTTCCTTCTGTTCTGAGCCTCCTGATATTTCTTTCAACGGAGACTCTTTTGCCTCTCCAAGGCTGGATTGCGTTTCCGCCTCTTTGAAGCTCCACGTCCTTCACTAGTAGCTCCATTGATGGCCCTATTTCTACATCATCTTCTTTGTTTACTACCACATCATCGGGTGTTTGCTTCTCATCTTTAGACTTTCGCTTTCTGGATTTTTTCTCATTTGGATGGGAATCTGGTCTATTCGAGTCGTTAGTTTTCCCTGCATCTTTTGGATGTGTCTCATGCTGAGCTCTTTCCTTATCTTTCCGTAGCTTCAACAATTGAACGTTATCAACAGCAAACTCCACGATTGGGCGGTGATCAGGACCAAAAGTTTCTACAAGTCACAGAACATAAAATCTAGTAAGAACAAAATCATTGCATAACAACAAACCTTACGCAGCAAACAATGACGCACTTGGTCATTAGAAAAACTCCAATCAACGCCTTAGGAAATATTAATTAGGCACACATTTAAGGGGGATGATCTTCGTATCAGCCATGGGAAGCGTGGTTTTTAGGCTGGAGAAGGCCATACCAACTCTGTTATCTAGTCTAAAATTACCACCTAAAATAGACTAGTAATAATAACAAGTTTCTTAAACATGAAGGAAAAAAAAAGGATAAAAGGAAGAAAACGTAAAAGAAGTATAGCAAGACCCAGAAACTTGACAGCAGCATTCCACCTTCAACAGCAATGAGAATGGATAAAAACAGCCCAATTGTTTCAAGGTAACTAGACAGACATTGGTTTACTATGTTACAGAAGAAAAATAGCTTTAAAATTACATTACCAGGATTATTGTTGAGAACTCTCAGTGCACTAGTGCATGCTCATGCTCCGAAAACTCAACAAAAGCAACTCCACGCGAGTGATTCTTTGTGACAACCTTTCCTTTCTTCATGTCCTTTAAGAGCTTTATCTGCATAAAAATCAACAAGTGATAAGGGAAAAATCCAACCATCTATGTGAGAGGAGGCGCAACGCACTTTGGTTGAGTAATTTTTTCTTGTATATAAGTTCACAAAACAATGATCGCATCCTTAAAGAAAGAAAAGCTTACCTGTCGGATCATAGGTGTTTGCTTTGTCACTCGTGATTTAACCGCATCAATACAAAGCTTTTTAAGCTCTTTTTCATGCATTGATCTAGGTAAATTGTATATAACAAGTCTAGTCTTCGAAACATGAAAATTTGGGGATTGAAGCTTGTCGTCTTTTTTCTTTCCAACCTACATGGTGTTGAAAAAAAACAGTAAACTCTGCTGCAAAGAAATCTAAATTCAACAATTGTAGCACATTAATAAACATAAGAACATTAAGAGGCATCAATCAATAAAATCTCTTTCTTTGATGTCTCAATAATCTTCTAAGGAACCTCATGGTTAAAATCTCTTATTCCTTTCTAGAAATTAAGTGGAAAAGGAAAAAGTAGTATACTATAGATCTTTTTTTTAACTCAATCTATATTCAGATGCATGCTTAAGAACAAAAAACTCAATGATTGTGTAGATTAAGGAAGTCTTGAGTTGGATAAAGACAAGTTAAACAATTCTTTCTATATATATATATATATATATATTAAGTGATACCAAAATTCTGTGTTGCATCTGAGTGTGTATGCATGCGGGGGCAGGAGAGAGAGAGAGAGAGAGAGAGGAAAGTGAAGGAACCAACAAGGCTAAATGCAACCAGGATGTGAAGCCCTGAATTTGAAGACAGTACCATATCTTATGAATACCCAAGTAATAGTACCATATAGATTAAAATGCTTGTAGGGTTAACCACAATCATGTCTGACTCGCATTATCTTTTACGTTCTATCCAAAAGCCATGACATGTATATCCTTTGCAATAATGAAGCATTCAAGTACAAAGAACTAATCAGGACGGGTTCAAATATTTGAAGGTTTAACCCAAACCTGTCCGACCCAAATTAAATTTTATCTTTTATCCCCAAATCCATGGTGGGGAAATTGCAATTTCTACGTGTACTATGGTGTCGCGCTACAAAGAAAGAGGGAAAAAAAAAATTGTGACCTATAAAAAACTTACATTTGTCGTTTTAACATATCACTGGCCAAAACACCTTCTGCAGCAGGAGTCCCCTCGAGAATAAGTCCTTCCTAATATAAGTTTGGTTGAGAAATGTTAACCACACTGGAAAAAACTCAAAACAATTCCGAACCAAAAGTAGAAAGTGGAAGTTTTGAAATCAACCTTTGCCAGGTAAAGATTGCGATGGTCATGATCCTCGCTCTTGGCCTTCTCTATTTCCTTGTTGTGTGCTGCCTTCTTATCCAAAGCTTCCAAGACTGTCAATTGCCTACCTTTCAGAAAGATACCTGCAACGTTTGTGGCTGAAATAGCAGCAGTAGCTGCATCTGTTGTTTTAAACATGAGGAAACCAGTTCCTTTCGGTCGCCTGGCACATAAAGATGTCATGTCTAATTTCAGTACATTCTTACAAATACAGATGCATATCAAATCAAATTTCACATACCCAGTGACTCGGTGAGGAACTGAGACAAAGGATTGCACTTCCCCGTAAGAAGAAAACCGTTGTTCTACTTCTTTATTGGTGATTTCAAATGGAAGGTTGCTTATAAAAATTGTTCTCTGCAATTTTTCCTTTTCCTTTTCCTCTGTCTCTTTCCCTTTGTCAGGCTTTCCAGGCCTAGAAACTTCTGATGCCTTTGCAGATTCATCCATAACTTATCAGGCGTAACTACCGATTCATCCGTATTTGGCTCCATGTTCCCCTTTGGAACAGAATCATCATCAGCAGGGGTAGCGTTCCTTTAGAAGAGGACGCTAACAAGTTCTTTAAAACCTTTCTTGCTATGTCTGCTTCTTCGTCAAAATCAACTTCAGCAGGCTTATCTTCTTTCTCCATGGTCTTGGAGTCATCAGAAACACTATCAACACCATCGAGGTTCTTGGATTTTTTATCTAACTCCTCAAAATCATCACTGGAATCATCACTATCACTTTCAGTTTCTCCATCTCTTTCATCGCCATCCCCTGAAAAGCCAGGTTTTAAGCATTACAAGTAGAAATAGCATTGGATGACTTAATTACTGATAGACTACTCGTTGTCAGTAACCAAAGAAAAATAAGCAAGCACAAGGTGAAAACTCCAGTAAACAGCATCACTCATGGAGAGAATAGTCGAGTCAATTTCACCCTTACAATTATTGCTTAACAAATATTATCATAGATTTGCTTTCATAGAAACAAAAATATGAAAGCATCTTGTAAGCAGGGATCAATATTTCTATGTAACAATGAACTGACGCTATCATTTTCTAACATGTAAATCAACTATACACTTTCAGCCAAAAAAAAAAAAAACACTTTCACAGTGGACAACATCAAGCAATGAACTGTTGCTGCTCGTTCAGCTCAGAAATCATTCATCCAGTTCTTCAAGAACAAAGCCCAGAATTCAAAAACTTCCCACAGAACTATAAAAACAAAAACATAAGTTTCTGAAGTGCATGGAGTGACAACAATATTAAATAATTACCAGCTTCTGGAGTAAGACCAACATTATTGCTGAGAGTATATAGTTTCTTCTTTCGGAACAGCCCAGTCAACAGCAATCGGTCTTTTTCCAAATATTTGCCCGTTGAACTTTTTAATTGCCTGTAAAAAGAGAGAAAGAATGAAAACACATGTCCACACCAGAACCTAATGACTCATTTTATTTTACATTTCAGCAAATGTAGCAAAATTACATTTTCAGCGTCACTTTTGGATGTAAATTTGACAAACGCAAAACCCTTGGACAATCTGCAAAAGATAAAATAGAAAATGAATAAAAAAAAAAAACACTAATAATTCTTTTTAAGAAGAAAAGAAGATTCTTGATGATTGGAAGATACCCTGTATCAGAATTGTGAGGAATGAACACATCCCACACAAACCCTGCTGATGAAAACATCTCTTTTATCTCATTCGCTTTGCCTGCATCAGTTTTTCAGTAATATACTTAAGAATTCAAGTTTCTACCAAAAGATAAATAAGTAGGACCGTCAATATTCTGAGCAAACCTTGAAAGGGAGATTTCTAATGATAAGTTTCCACTTCAGAGTCTTGGAACCCTGGCAAGAGTACAACAGTGAACTGTTTAGATTTCCTCTGCAGTAACGTTTAAGAATAACAGCAACAGCATATGCACCCGAGTCTCACCCACGGTCCACCAAAAGGAAATGACAAATTAATCTTATTTCTCCTTAGCATAGTAAGTACAGATATATGAAAACCACTGGAGAGTTGACTGCAACTTATTCACATGGAGGGGTAAATGAAGGGACGTTTTCCTAGATTGTGCTCAGCCGTCAGTCCTTTAAAAACCACCTTCAATCTGGTCAACCAAAGAGTCCTTCCTTATGGTAGGCATACCGGCAATAAAAATTTTAGCAAAAGTGTAAACAAAGACACATGATTTGTACATATAAACCTTCTTCCTTTGCAAGCCCAGTATGTCCTCCAGATATTAAAAATATTACAACATCCTTGAATCGCCTTTTTTTTTTTTTGGCTGGAATCTCCAATCATCTGTTTGATGAACAGCCAAGCACACAGAGCACTATTTGATTTTTTTTTTTTTTGGTGGCTGGAATCTCCAATTATCTATTTGATGAACAGCCAAGCACACATAGCACTATTTGAAAAGATTAAAAGTATTTGTAATACCAAGGAAAAAATCACTATGAAAGTATTTATCAGTCTTTTTTATGGAATAAATCACATAAATCTAATTTAGGAGCATCAAAACTGAAGTGGACTGCTCAGGGTGAAACTTTACCTCGCCACCAAGCTGGCGAGCCCAGATAACCACCCCTTTAATCTCTTTTTGGTGCAGCATTGCTACAGCAGCACGAGCTGATTTGACACTTGTATAAAGAACTGCCGAAGCATCCATTTTGCATCCTTCTTGCATAACACCTAAACAAGCGTCACACTTTATCTTCATGCTTTGTTTACCATCCAAAACCAAACAAGTAATACCCATAAAAGATTCAGAAAATAACTCAATCCAAGCAAAAGTCAACTTGATATTTTAAGGACAACGTGTGTCATGCCAAGCAAGAAAGTATCAGGGAGATAGAAGGTATGTAGATGCTAAAACGGATAAATGGAGATGCACTAAACGCTATGACTCAAAGATCCAACTTTGCACAAGGATACCCTATTTTACTACAACTATTAGGTATGGGTGTTATTCGAACGCCGAACAGCAAGAGAATATAAGAGGGGGAAAGACATGCATATGTAATCCACTTTTGCTTTACAAGACCATTTAAATTAACACAAGTGCATAGACACACACAAACAAAATCACAAGTAGTAACCATTTCTATGCAATGTACTTGCAACCAAATTTTATAAGAAAAATAATAACCAATTTTTACGGATTTTTTCAGCAACCAAAAAAAAAATTACGGATTTAGAAAGCTATAATTGGATTTTGACCAAAATGATGGAATCTGAAAGGCCCACCAAAGGAGGATAAGATATTTATCTTATGATGCACAGAGATTTTATTTGTAACGAATTATGTTGAAACATGAAATTAGATAACATGCTGTGTCGAAACATCAAACTGGGTTTAACATTCTATGACATGTTTTGTTTATATATACAAGTAGATGCACCACAAACTTAAATTCCATTCAATTTCTTATTTTTGTATCGCTTATTATTAGGAAAATCAATATCTTTGTCCCAAAGTTTACTTCCCTAGTACTGCAATCTCGTCTAATTGATTTTGAAAGTTAAAAATCACTATAAAAGTCAGTTATGAATAGCAAAAAGGACACAAACATGTTTTGCATTCAATAAATCACTTGCCATGTTTCTCAAGCTCTTCTTTTGGAAGAGGGTATGCCACAGAACATACAGTGCCAATTTCTCTAGCTTGGCCATGAACTTCTTCTGCTATCTTTGCATTAAGAAGACCACCAAATATCACAGTCCTCGCAACCCTTCACATTGACAAGGAACATAGGATGTCATTACAGCATGATCTTATTCCTTCATAAGCCTGGTATAAAAGACTACAATAACAAAAAAACACGGCAAAAAGGTACATCCTGGTGGTGAAATAAAAAATATTACATGAAAAGTAGGTCGGTTGGTGTCAGGAACTAAGTTTAGGAATCACATTACAGGGAAGGGAACTGATGAAACAATGCAAAAAGAAAACTTTGGGCTAGAAAAAATATTGTGCTTATTCTGTTATCAGGACAAGACCGAAAAAATCATGGTCCTCGACTAGAAAAGAGTTAAAACAAGTCCATCCTAATTGATTATGAGTAGTGCTAGCTAGGGCCCACCAACTCTAATCCCGAATTTTGATACCAACTCATATGACAACAAGTAGCTATATTTTCACTGGTAAATGTAATCTTTCAAATTTAATTTGACGTGCCAATTTTTTAAAACATCTACCAATAAAATAGTGACAACTCACACGCCACATAGGTTGGTATTTAAAAGTTGAGATTAGTAACCCAAGCATTATTCATAACTCTATCCTATTAGCCTAATTATATCAAGACATTCTTACATCATAGTTAATCTAACGACACTAATATTTGTCTAAATGCAGTCCAATTTGGGTTATATTTCGAATTTCTAAGTTCAGTTCAATATTTTTGCTAAGAGTAGCTATCGAAAAGAAAACAAGTTTGGCCATTCTAGGAAATTCATTAACTCACATACCATGAATTCAACAAAGAATAGAAGGATGTTATGAAGCACTATACGCGGAAAAAGTAAATAAAGTAAAAGTATGACTTAGTAATACTCTCTTATACTCCATATGTGAGGACCTTTAAGTGCGAACCACATAGGAAGGGATCCGATATTATACCATACCTCTGCTTTTCTGAACCACCAGTTTTATCCTCTAAATCAACATTTAGTTTTGCAGCTTTTTTGACCTCAAAATGTTTCTCTGTGCTTTTCTTTAGAGCCACAGCTGAAATAGAACAACAAAATGAGATCCCCAAAAAAAAAAAAAAGGCATAAAGCATGAGAGTAATGAACATAGAGTTTAACAACCTCCATCCAAGTTTGGAGCAGCCTCTTCTGACTTGGAAATACCACCATCCTTGTCCTTCTCCGATTTCAGGGCATTATCCAAGTTTGCTGCTAAATAATTCGAGAGAACATTATTACGGGGAAAAAGAGAAATTGAAGAGAAATCAACACATTCACATGCCCTTTATCAAGGTTTTTTTTTTTTCTTTTTCTTTTTTTTTTTTTCTTTTCTTCTGTAGCAAAAGAATGGTAAGCTCAAAATGCAAACAAAAGTGAGATGTTTCAACCTTCACTTATCTTTGATCGTCTTTGCTCAAGGGGAGCTCGGTGCATAGCATGTTTAACTATGATCTTCCGATCTCCAACGGAAGTACCATTCTTCACCTCTATAGCACGGTTAGCATCTTCTGTGGCAGCACTACAAATGAATGCAAAATGTACAAAAAGAAAATTATAATGTGACAAGGAATGTAACCATTGCTACACTTCATTATACCTATACATTATTTAACTATAACAAAATACAAACAAACAAATAGATAAATAAATCCAATCTCAATCATGATTAAAGAAAGCGGAAAATTTTAGAGCAGTAAACTTACAAATGAACATAACCAATACCTCGTTTCTCGGTTGAACCTATGAAAACACAAAGAAAATGAATAAACACATTGATGATACATATATATATATATATATGTATATATACATACAAAACGTTTATTTCAGTTTTACCGACTTTTGATACATGCATTCACAAGTACATTCATAAGTACATCTCAAATTAGTTAAAAATCTGATATTTTGGAGTCAATAGAACACAGCTAAAACGAAAATGATAAGAAAATGTGTTAGCGTACCCTTTTTCGCGACCATGAAACACCGCCTAATGGGTCCGACATCGCTGAAAGTTTCCTCTAGCTGAATCATCCGGTAAAACAACACAATTAGCGAAAAAAAATAGCTCCATTGAACAATTCAACCAAAAAAAAAGAAAGAAAGAAATAACAATTCAAATTTAATTAGTGCTAATATCGACGTTTTCTTAGGGAATAAACAGGGAAAGGAAAATGGAAAATAGGATACCTGAGAGTTGGAGAAGGAGAAGGGCAAATTGGCGACGAAAACGGTGGAGGGGGAGAATTTGGTTTGAGTTTTGTCGTCGCCGTCGCCGCCATCTCCGGATTTCTTCTTCTTCGCCATGAATGGAATGCTTAGTGGGAGAGAGAAAGAAAGAGAGAGAGAGAGAGAGAGAGTGGGTGTGCGCTCTAAAACCCTGAGCAAACGACTGAGGGTTTTTCTGTGTGTGAGCTGTTTGGGCCTGCTTGGGCTCACGATGAGCAGAAATTCCAATAAATATCCAAAAAAGAAAGAAAGAAAAAAAAAAAAAAGAGTAATTAGGTTGGATGACCCGTAGTAATCACCTAATCTAATAGATAGATTAACTTTTATTTATTTAATTAAATAGCTTAATAAGCATATTTTGGTCAATCAATATCCAGATCCCCTCTCTCTGCCTCTTTCTCTATCTTCTCTCTGTGAAATCCGACGTCGGTGTTGGAGGAGGCCGGCATTGGCAACGCGATCGTACTCCACTAGCGATTCAGTTTCGGCATTGCTTCAGGCTAGCATAGTGGAGATCGACTCCGACATTGGTTCTTTCTCTCCCCTCCGTGATTGGCGATCTAAGATCGATGGCGTTGAGAGGCGTGGAGAACGATGAAAGGCAGAAGCTTCTTCGAGTGACGACGATCTACGACTGGCAAAGCTTCTTCGGCGGGGAGGCGGTGACGGTGGCTGCAGTGGCGCTCGCTGGTGATTTCGCAAAGTTGAGATTTGATCATCAACGAGAGAGAGAGAGAGAATGGATGTTAGGTTATCGAGGGAAGAGAGAGAGATGATTTTTTTTAAAAAAAAATTAATAGTAAAATCAATGATTTATCAATAATTAATCACTGATTGGCCAAAAAATTGGTGATTTCGTTTATGGTCAATCAGTGATTGATTATAGTCAATCAACTATAATGATTGACTATGAAAATTGATGATATATTTGGTCAATCAATGATTTATCATGGGCTAATCAATGATTGACCAAGAGTTAATCAGTGATTGACAAGTAGTCAATCCTCGATTTACTATTTATAAAATTGATTTAACTAATTTTAAAAACTTCAACCATTTGTTAAAAACTTTTTTATAAAAGGCTATTTACTTCTATATCCCAAAAAAAATTTGTAGTAAATAGGGCTACTTTAAAAAATATATATTTACATTAAAAATGTATGTAAAATATTTTAAGTAAATTATTTACCTGTAAATAAGTTTTTTTTTTTTATTTGTAGGTAAACGAACGGCTTTTTTTAGAATTTTTTAACTAAATGATCAAAATTTTATAAATTAAAAAAGCATTCGTATTTAAAAAATAGTCTGATCATCAATTTATATAATCACTAATTAACTATTAATTAATAATCAATCAATATTTTTGTGAAGAATAATCGATCAATATTAATATATATTTTTCATAAATTGATTATAATTAATTACTTACTACAGTGAATCACTGATTAATAATAATTTTACTAAAAAAAAATTTCGAGCATTTATTTGAATAAGTATTTAAAAACTGCATGTTTACTTTTTTTTTTTTTTTTTTTCTAGATTTTAGGTAAATCAACAATGAAAAATTATAGTAAATAGCATTTATACGAAATAATTGAAATTTATTATTAGTGTTTTAAATATTTAAAGTAGATAACAAATTTACAAGATAAATAGATAATTTACTAGTTAAACAGTAAATTTACTACGTATTTAACATATAAATTATTTATGTAAATATGTTACTTATCTTGTGGTTGAATGCATAATATAGCAGTATTTCATATAATATGTAGGGTTCTAATCCCCGATCCCAAATACAAAAAAAAAAAAAAAAAAAACAAAAAAAAAAATTACTTACTTACCTTTGCCTTTCAAAATATGCTATTTAAATATTTTAAGAAAAGTACCATTTACCTCTTTTTCTCATAACTATCTATTTTCACTTATTTTTTGTATTTTATTTTTCACTCACAATTATATTTGTACCCATTAATTCATTTTGAAAATGGTAATTGATATGAATGGTCTTCAAATTAATTAATAGTTGATGGTTTGGTCCATATATTTTAATTTTTGACCAGTAAATCCCTAAAATTTTTCAAATATTGGCAATTGAAGGTTTTATGTCCATTTCCATTAATTTTTTAACAGTCCAATTTTTGGAAGTTTTTGGAGGAAATAATTGTTGTGGTACAAATCAATAATTCAAGAACTAATTTTGTGACATTTTAAAAGTTCATGAACCAAAGATTAGACCTATAATTGAGAGAAAAATTATATTAAACCTAAAATTAATCAACCCCACAGGACTTTTCCAATCTCCTCCAAACAAAGCCAGCCGCCACATTAGAAAAAGCGTGACACCACTTTAAAACTTTCAACCATTTATTTATTTATCAAAGAAAAAACATTAAAATTCACGACAATATTTAAGCCAAAACAAAATGATTTTGTCAGAAGACACAGAGAAGGAAAGAGAGACACTTTTGTTTTAACCAAAAACATCATGAGTGGAATAAACCACAGAAGGGTGTACACAAACGGAATATGGATGCACATAGCAGAGAAAGGGGAGGAAGGCCAAGGCCCTCTGGTGCTGCTCATCCATGGCTTCCCTCAGCTCTGGTCATGTTGGAGTCATCAAATATTGAGCTTGGCCGAGCACGGTTTTCATGTCGTTGCGCCCGATCTGCGAGGCTACGGCGATTCGGATTGTCCCCCGGATCCATCTTCTTACACACTTCTTCATATTGTTGGAGATCTTATTGGCCTTCTTGATGAGCTAGGACACAAACAAGTACACAATTTTATTTTATTTTATTTATTATTTTTTTTTTACGTAGAAGATTACACAAGAAATGATGTTGTTGTGACAAATTTACGTTTTTGGCACTTTGTTAAAGGTTAAATCGTATTGTTCTTGATGATAAACATAGCTAGGCTAATTTATTGTGCCTCAATTTAAGTTTTTAGGACTACTACTAGTATTGTTTAAAAAGGTGTGTTATAGCCTGATTTGACGTGAAATCTAGAAGAATGTTAGGCTCCTAATTATAATCAATTTCTTTATTAAAAAAAAAAAAAAAAAAACTCCATTCAGGAGAAATATTTGAATGGAAACATTTAGAATTAAAATATTTTTTGCATTGAAATATTTAGCATGGTAGAAAAACACCTAAATAGCCAAAATATTGTACACCTCCCCTAACATTTAGAACTTTTCCTAAATGACAACATTTTACAATATATTCTATCATTTCAAACGTTGTTTCTCAAACACCCATTTAAAGTGTTGGGAAATTAATCATTTGAAATATCGGATAATGATTGAAACAAACAGAGAGATAGAGAGAGATTGGAGTCCCTAGATAATCTCGGGTCATGTAAAATACGGTGCGATGACTTTATTATCCCAAAAGTATTCGAAACAATAAGGTGTGATGACTTAAATCCAAGACTTTTTGTGAGATGAACAGGTACCAAGCCAACCTACCTAAGACAAAGTGGCATTGTCCCTAACTTTTTAGTACTAACATTTGTTGTACATGCAAAAAAAGCTTCTTTTGAATGTCGATTTTTTTCTTTCAGAAGGGGAAAAAATAACCTAGAATTCATTTTGCCAATCTTCTATTACTAATAAAACTCATTTAATCATTAAGGTTGGTATTAATTAATTAGAATGAAAGTCAGCACACTTAACATTATTATATTTGTTATGTTATTAACATGACTTCATATTCGTTATTGAAGAATTTTGTGCAAGGAAATACTCGCGCCACTAACTTTGCTCATTCTCTAATAAGTTGTCATATTATATCAAAATCAAAGACACAAAAAATGTAGTCATATTCAATGAATCAATGATATTGATTCTATAACTTAAATCTTATGTTTTAGACATAAATTTTTTTTTCCATACTAAACCGTACAATTTCCTAACTTTAGTAAATATCCCACTAGCTAGTTTTAGCCTCCGTTTGGTAAGTTATTTGGAGATTAAATTTTTAAGTTATAGTTAGTTGACTTTCCAAAAATTAATTATAAATTTTGTTGAAAAATTCAAAAATTGAGATGAAAAAATACAGTATAATTGGAGTTAAACTTGAAAACCAAACGGAGGCTTACTCTATATTTGATCTTGTAGTGAATTGAGAAACCATAAGGTGTTGCTTAATTTCCTGTTGGAATTACAGGATCTTACGTACTAAATTCGAGACTTAAAAGGTTTCTTTCAAATTTAGAAAACAGATATATAAAACGATACTAATATATATATGTGTGTGTGTGTGTGTGTGTATGCATGTATGTGTGTGTAATGTGTTGCATAATGGTGAGCAGGCATTTGTGGTAGGGCATGACTGGGGCGCAGAAACTGCATGGCACCTCAGCCTTTTCAGGCCAGATAGAGTGAAAGCACTTGTCAATTTAGGCGTCCCATTCAGGCCACGTTCCCCAGAAATGAAGCCTCTTCAATTCATGACCAAAGTGTTTGGAGAAGGACTTTACATTTCCCAATTTCAGGTTATATACAACAAGAATTCCACGATACGTTATGGAAAAAAAAAAAAAAAAAAGTACCTTAATGAAAGGTTCCATTTTGAACGTCAGATTCATATCAGATTCTGCGTTTTCTTTTTTTTTTTTTTCTTTTTTTTTATATTAAAAAAAATGTACTTTCTTTTGTTGTTCCAAAAATATTGCAGGAACCAGGGAGAGCAGAGAAGTCGTTTTCTAAACATGACTGCTTAACCATACTGAAGAAATTTTTACTGCTTAATGGACCCGATCTTCTAGTTGCTCCCCCTGGTGTGGAGATCATAGATTTTCTCGAAACCCCGTCTTCGTTGCCTCCATGGATTTCCGAGGATGAGCTTCAATTTTGCGCATCTAAGTTTCAGAAGTCTGGTTTTACTGGGGGATTGAACTACTATCGTGCCATGGACATGTAAGACGCATCGTTATACTAGCATTTCTATTTTTTTGATCTCGTTTACATCCTTATTTATTTATTTATTTTTATTTTATGGTTGAGAAGTATTAAACATCGCCAGTATTGTTAATAATAGTTGATTTTCAAGGAAACAAAAATACAATTTATAGCAACAACATGTCACCACATAATACAACTATTGGGGGTCTTGGGATGTCATTTCTAAAGGTAACCTATCTCAAATCCTTTTCAACCAGTTTAATTTCATGTTTAACTAATTTGGGACATTTGCTCGTACACTTCTAACAATCCCCCTCAAACGAAATCCACAATCATCACAACCCCTTAAACAATAATCCATCTGTTCATATTCCTCAAACAGGGAACCATCTTGAGAGTTCAGTTTGCACCATGGATTTTCCATCTATTGTTGTCTCTCTGAGAACCACCAATTTTCGTCCATTTTTTTCTTCGAGGTTCATCTTGTGCATGTGCACGGCTACATCTGAAACCAAGCTCAGATATCACTTGTTGTGGTCTTTGAGTTCAATTCCAACAAGTCAACCTATTAAGAGTAGTAATCCAGGTCCTTTTAACGTTGTTTCCAATTCAGTGTCTAGCTAATGTAAAACTTTTTGTTCGTACTCTTTTTAACATTGACGAAACATGGTCTTCTCCATATACGCCCATACTGGTCCCAGCAGGGACAGGTACCCGGCGCGGGTAAAAATGCAAACATTAGATGTGAATTAATTATGTGCGGAATTATTTATGTGACAGACAAATAAATTGATTGCAATTTTAATGCGAAACTGTTGATATTCGACATGGTTTGATTTATCCTAAAGTTGACGGGTAGAGTTCATTAATGCAGGAACTGGGAACTCCTTGGAGCATGGCAAGGAGCAAAAATTAGTGTCCCAACAAAGCTGATAGTAGGTGACAAGGATTTGGGATTTCAGTCATTTGGAACAAAGGCTTACATAGAGGGACAACAATTCAAGAATGTTGTACCAGATGTTGAAGTCATAGTCATTGATGGCCACCATTTTATCCACCAAGAGAAGGCAGAACAAGTTACTCTTGAAATTTTATCCTTCTTCAAAAATATATCTCCAGCTTAAATTAAATTTTAAAAAAATAAATAAAGGAGGTCATAAATTGATATTGCTGTCACACTTCGAACATAATTTAGATGGTAAAGTACTCTTATTAATAACGCGTGTTTTTTTTTTTTTTTTAATGTTAGATTCGGTCGAGATCGAATCAAAATTTAAAAAGAAAAACATGTAAAAGTGACATAATTTGATTAATATCATGTTCAAAACAATAGCCTATACCGGTATGGTACCCTACCAAATACATCTAATTAGTGGTTGTGATCTGATTTTCTACGCTGTACTTTCTCAACTTTTCTTGATTGGGAATTAATGTTGAAACATCTTCATGTGGATCTAGATACAGAAGCATATATACAAATATATTCGTTTTTAATCAATAAAAATGGAGCTTTATAGCATCTCCTTTTAAATATAATATATGTATATAATATGTATGGCAAGTGCACATTAGCTATATGGTTGAGCACCAAACTAGATATTGTTGTGATAGTATGGGAAGTTCAGTGAACGCTTTAAAAGCCGCCAGTTGTCACACAACAACTGTATGGACATGAAAATTTGTAGATATACAATCAACGAGTATATCAAGAAATTCAAAGAAAACATACCCCCCAATAACATGATAATGAAATGGTATCGTTTGTGACATTAAATGCCTCCGAAGTACTGCAGATGAGTAAATAATGTCTCACAAAACACACATGAGCATGCATCTGCTTCATTTTTAACTTCTCTTCGTATCTACGTATGATAATGCATGTTTTTAAATATTAAATCGAATCAAAATCATATTCATATAAATATATATAGAGTAATAGTTTCATAAATATCTCATATCATGCGGTATTTGAAATTTTTTATTTAGTATCTTGACATGTGATATTGTTTAGATATTGATATAAAAGATAATTATCACTGAAAAATATTATATTTTAATCACCTAATTAGTATAACATAACACAAATGATGTTACAAATTATGTATGAGAGGGATAGTATTTAGGAGACTATATGTGTATATATGCATATATATATATATATATATATGTAGAACTAATAGAATCTGACCACACTAAAGCAAATTTTACCAATACGATTCTTTTCTGACTTTTAAACCCAATATTACTGATTTTATTTCACTAAATTTCCAAGATTTTTATTGACTAATTGAAATTAGATCTAAATGGATTTTTAATATTGAAACAAAAGGCATGTTTATTTGTCGTTTTAGATAAAAATATATAGAGTTTGGTTGAGGCAGATTGACAGAAATCATCCTTCAAACCAACAGAACATCATCCAAGCGCCGCATAATCACTTTTTACCTTTTACCTTTTTTTTTTTTTTTTGGTGGGTTATGTTTCATCAGTAATTGTATGGCATGAAACTTGAAAAAAAGTTTTTTTTTTTTTTCTTTTTTTTTCTTTGGGCATAGGAAACGTAAAAGAAGCTTTTACACTCTGTTTGTTTGATAGGAGGGAAAGAAAAAAAAAAAGGTAAAACTTGTAAAAGATGAAAAATTCAAATGATAAAAAGGATACTAGTTTTCCTTTAAATTATTTGATAGATAAAAAGTAAAAAAAAATAATAATAAAAGAATTGTAAAATTACTATATTATTAATTTATTTGTATTATTTCTCTTTAAAAATAAGGATAAAAAAGTAATTTTAGTTATCTTTGGATGGATTTATGTTTTCCACCCATTTTTTGAAGGACAAAAAAAAAAGGTGGATTACATTATGATTTTTTTTGGTTATTTTACATAGATGTCTAAATTGAAAATGTTGATTTGAAATATGTCTATTTTTCTTTTTATTTACATAAATGTCTAAAAGAGTAATTATAAAAACAACATTACCTTTCATAAAGAATGGAGATAACAAATAAAGAAATTACAAAAAATGAACCAAAAAAAAAATGGAATCTAAGATATTTACCAAAGAGGGCTAAAGCTGATTTAATGGAATTGCTAAAGAAAATGATGTAAAAGCAAAATATGAAAAAAAAAATTATTTATTGTAAAGGTGTAAATCTTCGTAATGAACCAATTAGGGAATGTTTTCTCAAAATCAGATCAATGAAAATGAGCTAAATAAAGAAAAAAGAACATCTCAAAAAAAATTTTATATAATGAATCAGTCTTTATTATAGAGATATGTTAGATATCATTCTTACTAGTTAATATAAAGAATAGGGTTTTTTTGTAAAGAATTCGATACTATTTGTTGTATTATTTTTCAATTTATTTGGTTGAGATATAAATGACAATCATTTTATTTGTAGTGGATTACATAAATAAATAGGCTTTTTCATAATGAATTCATTGGGTTTTTTTTTTTTTATATAAAAAGTGTGAATATTTTAATTTCATTAATCTTCATCATTAATTTATTGTGGTATGTTTTTTATTTGGTCTGAATCATCATCTTTATAGTAAATATTATATATTTATTATGTTTATTTGATGTTTATAGCTAATTTGAGTTTATTAAAAGTAATTTACATTTATCAACAAAGAAAAAAATATTCATCATTAAAGTCAAAAACAAAAAGGAAGATAAAAGAATTTGTGTAAAAATGAAATGATGTCAATTATAGTAAAAGGGAAAATATGTATTACATATATTTATTTATTAAAAAATAGACATATACTTAATATTGTTAAAAAAACTTACATTTTTAAAATGGTACTATAAAAATGAACTTTTTGTGTAATTATTTCTTGCACCCTCCTATTTCATTTTCCCCTCTTATTTTCATTTTTTTCTCTTTTCTTTCTTACCAAACAACTAACTATAATTTTCCCGCCTCTTTTTCCTCATCTCACTTCATTTCTTCCTCTTTTCCACCATACCAAACATAGCATTAGAGCCAAAAGAAAGAGAACAAAGAGATGGAAAAGAGAAAAGGGGATCATAGAGGACCTGTTTGAGAATGTTTTGGAAATGATCATGTTTTGAGTATGAAATAAAAATGAAAATGTTTTAAAAATGACTTTGAGATATTGTTTGAATTTATGTTGGATTGTGTTTCTAGAAAAATTGGTCTGAGTACAAGGAAAAGTAAAATTGCGTTTAAATATGTTTCTGAAAATATTTATTAAGTGTGTAAAGCTTTAGAAAAATAAAAATGGAAAGGTGAAAACAACAAACTCTATTTCATTTTCAAATTCTTTAACAAAATATGAAAACATTTTTTTTTTATTTTCGTTTTTGTTTACTAATTTTGTACAAAATAAACACTGTTCAAAATCATTTTCAAAACAGTTTTATTGGAAAACTGTACTATGATATTCTTTTCTAAAATATTTTGAAAACAATATCAAATGAAACCAAAGTTTCTGGATCCGGTGTAGGACCCACATTCTATAACTTACTGGGTCTTGTTATCTTACATATTTTTTTTTATTAGAGTAATTGGTCAAAATGGTTCCTAAACTCTTTAGAGGGTGACAGTTTTGTCTCTATTTTTTAAATTTTGGCCGAGACAAACCTTAAATTCTCTAAATGTTGACAATCTTAGTCCTTTCTAACAAAGTCCATTAAATTTCTAATGGAATGAGTTGTGTGCAATACATGTGATCTAACTTTGGAGGTATTTTAGTAATCTAATAATTAATTTAATTTAAAAAAATCTCATAAAAAAACCTTAGACTTTTGGCCCCTCATTCACTCTTGTCTCCCTCTTTCTCTCTTCCACCACCATCATCACAACGATGCCGTTTCCTTCACCGATCCCTCATCTTCGATGACTCCCCCAACGAAGAGGAGCAATAGAGTCCTGGATTCTTCTACGATCAAGCAAATGACGCCATTCGTTGGGCCTCCGCCACGAATTGCCATGATGACCTGAAAAAGGTGATCTAGATCTTGATTTGAGTTCAGTGAGGAAAGAGGGGGGGTAAAGGAAGGGGGCTGAGTTTGAGTTCATTGGGGGACCTAGGTCTGAGTTCGGGTGAAGGAGGAGGCGGTGCTGGGTTTGACTTCTGTAAAGAGGGGGCCTGGGTTTGAGTTCGGGTGAGGGAGGGGGTGGCGCTGGATTTGAGTTCGGTGGGGTGGGTGGGGGCTGGGTTTGAGTTCGGTTAAGGGTAGAGGCGACGGTGGGTTTGACTTAGGTGAAGAGGGGGCCTGGGTTTGAGTTCAGGTAAGGGAGGGGGCGGCGCTAGGTTTGAGTTCGTTGAAAATGGGTTTGGGGGGGGAAGGGGGGGTGGCGGCTGCGTTGGGTTTGAGTTTGGTTGGGGGTGCCAAGGTTTGAGTTTGGTGGGATGGGTTTGAGTTGGGTAGGGGAGGGGGGCGGCGCTGGGTTTGAACTTAGTTGGGGGGGGGGGGGGCTGGGTTTGAGTTCTCAGCTCTTTCTATCTCTCCTTTTCTTTTATTTTATTTTATTTTATTTTTATTTTTATGTTATAGGTGTGAGGTATTGTTTTAATAAGGGTATTTACGTCTTTTGATGGTTTAATCATTAATAAGCTCATCTGATTAGTCATATTACTTATTCCGTTAGAAATTTAACAAATTTGGACGGAAATGACTAAAATTGTCAATATTTAAAAAGTTTAGGGTCATCTCGGCCAAAATTTTTAAAAATAGGGATTAAACCGTCACCTTCTGAAGAGTTCAGAATCAATTCGACCAATTACTCTTTTTATTATTTATATTCTTTTTAGGCAACAACACATCACATATTATATAAATTATTTTTGGTAGTTAGTATATTCTATTAATATATGTACATTTCATATATTTATCTGATAGCCCATCTCCCTTTGCACACGCAGTCATGCACCAAAAAAAAAAAAAAAAAAGACTTCTAGTACCTATGATTCTTAACTATTAAAAACTGTTTTTTAACTGTTAAAATATATTTAACAATAAATTGATTTATCAATGTTGATTAAAAGAGTTTAAAACGCACCACCCAAAATTATTTTAATTTTAAATCATGCTGTTAAAAATTAATTTAATAACTAAAATATTAATTTTTTATTGTACGAAATTGTAAATTTTACTATAGAAATTCTCAAAAAGCGGGGAAGAAAAAGGAAATTTTGATTCTTAAAGTTAAAATGTGGTCTTCTAGGACTGAGGGTGAACATACAAGCGGACTGGTGGTTTCGTACGGGTGTAGGTCGGGTTTTTTCAAGTGCAAGTTGAGGATTTATAAAACCGCAAACCGCTCTAGGATAGGCGGGCGGTTTACAGGTGGTGTGTAGGTGGATTGTGGGCGGGGCGGGCGGGTTGGCCCATTTGGCTCTTTATAAAAGAAATTGTAACAAATGTGCAAAACAAAGATGTTAAATAGGTTCCCTAAAAAAAAATATTAAATAGGTTTTTGGAATTAACTTTAAAATAAATAAATAATTTATATATATACACACACTTAGCTATATTATTATCACTAGTTTTTAACCTATTCCAGTTTGATGTGAATTTTTTTTAAAAGTAGTTTGATGTGAATTTTAAAACAAAACTTTTAAAAAACTCGATACACAAATAATTACTTCTATCGTTGAAAAATCAATGGAAATTTCCTTATGAATATATATTTAGAATTTTATGTGTAAAAAACTTGATAAAAATAAAAATGAAAACTAGTGGCGGTCGGGTCGGGTTCAACCCATCACAAAAAAGCCCTAACCGCCCCTCGCCCACAAAAGCATATTGGCGGGCGGGTTGAACCAGACATTGGGTGGGTTGATGACGTGGACCCCCCGAGGGTGGGCGGGCGATTCGGTGTGGGGGCAGGGGCAGGGCGGGTTTTGTTCACCCCTATGTGGGACCCAATTTCCTTCACCAAGAGAAATTAATGTTATTTTGCTGCACAAATACCAACTTAGAAAACTATATATACAATCTTCCACCCAAAAATTTTTTTTTTTAATTAATTAAGGGTTTATTTAAACAATCACAAATAAAATAGAATAAATTCTATGTTTAAAACTTCATCTATGATAGCCACGTATCAGACTAAATTATCATTGTTTTTTTTAATTTTTTTTTATTTTTTTTTATGTCAACTGGATAGCCAAATTTATCAATTTTGTAATTAATTATATTGTATTAATATATAGATTACCTACTCAGCTACACAAACTGGATTACAGTTGGCAATTTCAATGAAACAACTTATATATTTTTCAATTGATTATAGAATAAAGGATAAGGTGGTTTATAACAAACTGACAATCTAGAATCGCAAGTAAAATTTGATTTATTTATTGCTTGATTAGATGTTAGATAATGTTTAATTTTGGTTTATGCAAGATATGCGAGCCGGACTAGGTCTTGCCTTGTGGGACCCCCATGAGATTTTTTAAATTATTGTGGACTCAACTAAACGTCCATTTGTATGTGTTTTTAAATGAATTGTAATTATCGATTTAGGCACTCCAATGGGCAAAAAAAAAATTAAAAATTAAAAATTAAAAAGGAAATTAATAATAATTAAGTTTTTCCTAGGAGGGTCGTTGCTTGGTACAAATTTTAGTTTTGTATAAATTGTTGGGAAGTTTCTTTATTATTTATTAATAGAAGTGGCAAGATAACGTTCTCATCAAATGTGGTTCAATGTTTATTTTTTGTTGGAATTTATTTTAATGGAAGTATTTTTTTGTTAAAATTGTAACATGGAAAAGTCTACACAAGAAAGGCTTATGAGACAAGAGAATGGGTTAATTATAAAAAGAGAAGAATATATTTAGAGTTTGAAAAACGTTCCTCATTTTTATTTTTTGAAAAGGAAAAACAAGATTCTTCTAAACATAAATTTTAAAGTCATTTCATGTTATGATAACATGTCAAGTATAGTTATACTTTGCGTATCACGTATTGGACTTGAAATAATTGCATGTAAAATCAAGCAAAAGAAAGAAAATTGTATTACGTTTGTGTCATTGGTATTAAAACTCTACTTACAAATCAGTATGAAATAAGTACTAGGATAATTCTCGGTTAAGATAAGAAAAAACATCTTTATCATAGGAATGGCTTTGAAATGTTAAATTTTAATCAAATGTTTAACTATCATATTTGTTTTAGGCCTCATTTGGAGAACCATTTCAAACCAAAATTTTCATTTCAGTTTTTGTCTTTTTCTGAAAAGTTTTTGTCTTTTCTAAAAAGTCAACAAAATTTTTAACTCAACTTAAAATTTTCATCTCAAACTCATTCACCAAACGGACCTTTTAGTTTAATATGATTTTGATGTCTCAAAACTGTGTCATATTGATAAAGTTGTTAAAGTTATCTCAAATATTAACGTAATACCAAACGAAGGTTTTTTAAGTCAAACTTCCTGTTTGATGCGATAAAAAAAAAATCATGTTTGAAGAGCCTGTATTCAACACAAACTTTTTATTTTAATTAATAAGATTTAGATGCTAAAACAACTAATTTGTAGAGTGATAGAATAGTGCATTTTAAACTCATTTGTAGGGTAATAGACTACTGCATTCTAATTAAGATTTTTTCTAAAAAGTGAGAAATGTGAGCGTTGAACTTTAGATTGTCCATAATGGTGCATGACCAGTAGTCAACTTACGGATTTTATTTTGAATAAAATTCAAATAGAGAAAATATCAATTTGGAATATTATGGTATATTCTCAATAATGTCGTTGATTGAGTGCAATGCGATATTCACTTTTGTCAATTAAAGACGATGATATTTTTCACATATTATGTTTGTCTAGATGAGTCCCCAATCTCCATAAAAATGGCTATAGATATAAAGATAAGCAAGATAAATAATGTTACCATACATAACATGAAATCACCAAAAGGCTCCCTACTTCTCTTAAATCTCTCTCTCCTAGTCTTTCACAGAGTTCTTAAGTTATGAATTATCATGATTATTCGAGTTTTTATTTTTGTAATAATCACACACTGTGAGAAATTAAAGATTAGGCTATAATCATGTTCATGAAAAATCATGGCTTAAGGGATGAAAATTACGTTCTTGACTATAGAGTATCTTGAGTCTATTATTGACAAATTTTAAAGCGGTTGAAGATCATAAGTCGGATCGAGAACCGATTAAAATAAATAAATAAACACTTCTACACGACATATTGGATTTTTTTTTTATCCTTTGGTGGGAAAAATATAAAGTATTTGTTCGTTTAGTCCTTGAACTATGAATATTCTATCACTTTGGTCCATGAACTTTTGATTTCGGTAAATTAATCCTTGAATTTTTTATTTTTGATGATTTTAGTTCTTGATGAAATGTTTTTTGAATTATTTACTTCCTTATTCTTCTTAAAGTCCTTAAAACTAAAATCTTTTGAACTTAACATGATAATTTCTTCAAAATTTTTAGTTATTATGCGATAGGACTACGATTATCTATATTAAACCTTAGAAATCGTCTATCAATTTTAATGTGAGGGACTAAAAACTGTCAAAAATCAAAAGTTTAGGAACTAATTTGTCAAAATCAAAAGTTCAGAGAACAAAATGATAAAATATTAATAAGTCAGAGACTAAATGAACAATTATTCAAAAATATAACTTCCTTTGTCCAACAAAACCAAATTAAACTTCTCGGTTCCGCTTAGTTTGTATAGATATGTTACCAAAAAAAAATAATGGCATCAAAGAGTAATTAGTTAATTAATTATTGCTGGAAGAGTAATTAGAATCTTAAGGGGTGTTTGGTTCACCCACTCAAACTCAAAATTTTCAACTTAATTTTGTTTTTTTCTGAAAAAGTTTTTTGCCTTTTCTGAAAAAGTCAATAAAATTTACTATTAAAATTTAAAAATCTTAACTCAAACTCAAACATCAAACATCAGTTTTTCTTGGTAAAAATTCAGAATCTTAGTTGTTAGTAAATTAAGAAGTACCTTAATCTAAAATTAAGGAATCTAGCAGCAACCACCCAGCTAGGACACATAATGGTACATGGGTCAGTGTCAAAGGCCCTCCCTTGAGCTGTTAAACCTATAGAGTGATAATATAGATTATATAGCTACTAGTTTTACCAAAAGATTTGGTGAAAATCCAAAAAGTATATATAAGTTTTCGCTAAATACAACGTTTGTCCTTGTGATTTTAGTAATTGAAAAAGTATCCCAACGTTTTTAAATCATCAAAAAAATTATCCCTTAAGTTTTTTAAAAGAGTTAAAAAAAAAAATCCTTAACTGGTCAAATTGGTAAAAATGTACAAATAATAATCACTATTTAAGCATTATCTTTCATTATCTATTATTTTTCTGAGTAATTTGGCTATCACAAGAAAGGGCAACTAAGCAATAACTTGTCAATGACCTTTGCTACATATTGAATCTCCCACTCCCATTTGTGGATGATTAGTCAGAGTTAGATCTGATTTCACCCCCAAAAAAAAAAAAAAAAAAAAAAAATCATCTAGCTAATTGACGAGATTGGTAGTAAAAAATTCATTAAAAAAAAAAAAAGGTTAAAAAACCCCCTTAACCGGTTAAATTGGTAAAAATTTCACAAATACCCTTAATAGTCACTATTTAATCATCTAGCTAATTGACAAGATTGAGAGTGAGAGATCCAAATTAAAAAAAAAAAAAAAAAAAAAAGTTAAAAAACCCCCTTAACTGGTTTAAATTGGTAAAAATTTCACAAATAACCTTAATAGTCAGTATTTAAGTAAATTAGAGAAAAATTTAATAAAAATAAAACTTAGTTTTTTAAAGAAAATCAATTTTTCCATCTATCTTTCTGAGTAGTTTGGCAATCAGAAGCAACCAGACATCATCTTGCCGACGACCTCCACCACACATCGGATTCCCAACTCCTGTTTGCGCATGACTGGTTGGAGTATATATGATGCTCAGAGTAGGAATTATATCAGGTTTTCTTAAAATCTTTCTATCTCATTTTTTTTATCCAACAAATATGGAGTCATTATGATTACAGACATACATAAATAGTAATATCATACATGATTTCATCAAAATAATATAGAATTCGAATTCTCTCACTCTCACTTAAAAAAAGTACGGAGTCATGAAATTGAAAGTTTTTTTTTTAAGAATAATTTTATTATTTTTAAAATGGAGAATTAAATTGGAAAAAATAAACTAAGATATATATTTATACGATTAATCCATACACTTTATGGGTGGGTCTATTGACACCTCCCATTTTATTTTTCCTATCTACTTTTTAAAACCACTTACCATATAATTTTAAATTAAATAACTACTTGTTTCACCCCATAATTTTTCCAAAATTACAAATAAATTATTTTTTTTTTCTTTCTCCTTCCATTACAGTCTAAATCTTTATACATGTTTTCCTTACTTTTTTTTAAATGTTCTATTTTGTTGTATTTTTTAGTTCATTTCTGATGAGGAGGTTGTTTACCAACAAATCAAGTACTTTTGAGTTCAAATATTTGTAAGTCTCAAGTGCTTTTGTTAATTTAATGTGTTTTTATGTGATCTTATAGGATTTATAATTAAAAATAGGATTTATAGATGAAAATGTGGTGAAATGGAATTTTTTGGAACTAATTGGAAAGAGCTTTGAGCAAACGAAGTAAACCGAAACATGCCGGATCAGAGAAGACCCGAAAAGAGGATCCTAAATTCACCAAAAAGAAGATTTAGAGTAGCAAGAAGCGGGCTGCAGCGTGCGCCCTTCGTTCTAGCCAGAAACAACTTGGCTGCAGTGCCCCAAACAGGCGCTGCAGCGAGGCTACCATGCTAGAAAGAGCCTGACTACATGCTACATTAGATAAAAGGCCAGCTCCAGTCCACTCCCAACCAACATTTGCGCACTGCAGCGGGCCTTTCATCACCTGCAGTGCACCTTTGAGATGCTCCAGTTGCCTTATGCGCGCTGCAGCGCCCCATACACGTGAAAACCTAATTTTGAGGAAAATGTGATGTTTTGGGGATGCTATAAAAGGAAAACTGGCTGAAAATTGTGGAGAGCTTTTAGAGACCCAAAAATTCCGGGGATTCAAGGCAAAAACCCTCAAGTTTAGAAGGATTTCTTAGAGATTCAATGAAGATTGAAGGCTTGGAGCTTAGTTTCATCAACTAGTTCTTCATTTCATTCTCTCTTCCATCTCTTTTAGATTCTTGAACTTGTGCTATAATGATAAATTAGATGTTTGGTTTGTTTATGGATATGGAGTTGGATCTTTTCATGATTAGCTAAACTTTTTAAGCTAAGGAGTATGATGTAGCTCGATGATGACTATATTTTGATGATTTGAAGGATTATTGATTGAATTTCATCTTGAATCATTTGTGTTTCTCTATGCTTTTTCCTAATTTGATTTTTCATTAAATTAGAGTTATTAGATATGTGAAATTGGGCTTGTGAGAGTTAATTTCATAGGTTGAGAGCTAAGACTTGGGAAACACAATCCAAAGTAATATTAAGTTTGGGATGCTAATATCACTTGGGTAATCACTGGATTAGGTTTTGCTTAATAAGTGCTTAATTATTTGAGTTAATATGGATATTAATTTGGTTAATTTTCTATATTATTTTACTCGATACTTGAGAGAGGGAGTGAAATTAAAATTGGAACCTAAGATTAATGATTTAGGTGAAATTGATTGACAATCCTTTGAATTGGAATAACATAATCTAGTTATGTGAAATCAAAACCCATTAACCACACATTAGATTGAGTTCCTTTCAATCCAAATCTTTAATTGCATTTATTTTACTTGTTTTTAGTTTAATTTATTTGCTTGGGTTAGTTTATTTTCCATTTTATGTTTGCCTAGATTAAGTTGGGTTGCGATAATCGTGGTACTTAGCATCAATCTAAGAAACAATCCAAGTGGATGCGACACTTACTCATCCTATACTATCAAAACGTGACGACCTAGTATACTTGCAAGTTATCACACAACAATTTCCACGAGAGTTTTTAATAAGAAGTTTCTTTTATTTTGTTTGTTATAATTCCTATTTTTCAATAATTTTTGTAGTTCCATGTTATAACTAGTTTTTTTTTTTTTTTGGTCTAAGAAATAACAAGCAAATAGAAAACACGTATACATGATGTGGATATATAATCAAATATATCGATTTGATTGGTTATTCAATTTATAAATAATTGAGAGAAATGATTATGAATTTAGGTAAACTCTGAATTGTGAGTTTTTTCTAATTATCTAATAAAAGTATTAACCAAATTTATAACATTTGCAACCATACTTGTGGAATACTCAATTTCATCAGTATATTATCCTAGAGTTTTTATCGTCTCAAGAAGTAAACCACAGAAGAAGTTTATAGATTTTTATCACAACATATAAACTGATAAAAAAAAAAAAACTTATTAGATAAAAAGAAAAAAGAAATCTCATGAGAAAAAATTAAAATAAAAAATAAAAAATAAAAAAATGTACAGTGGTTTAGATTAATACGTAAAGAAAGAAGAAAAACAAATAATTTAGTTATAAGGATTTTTGGGAAAACTAAAGAGTAAAACAAGTAACTTTTTTAATTCTAAAACTAATATGGTAAGTAGTTTAAAAAGTAGATGGAAAAAGCAAATGAATATATATTTAATTTCATTCAACACCATATGAATAAATGAAAATTTGATCATTCATCTTTGTTTTCCCCCTAATTAATGAAACTAGTAGTGATTGGTATTTTCTTTTAAAAAAGGGGGAAAGAAAAAGGGGGTCTCACCCATTCTACACCTCATTGTCAACGAAAATGTGCATAAAGATATCTCATGTTTTAGGTGTAATAAGAAAGTATACGATGGTGTACTCATTAATATTCTAAATCAGTCAATATTCGATTTTATCAAATTTAGTTAAAACTGAATATCTTAATTTTTCATTGCAAATACGATCTTACGTATAAAAAATTGTGAATTCTACTACAGGGAAGGGTTGGTAAAAAAAAAAAAAAACTCAAATCGACAGGGTTATGTTTTTTTAGATAATTAAATATGTATAAAATTATATTAATTTTATTTACACTTTTATTTTAATGTAATTTTAATAAGATTTTTTAATATTTAGAAACATACACAATTAATAGAGTCTATTTACGTTAAATATATATATATATATATCATACTATTCTATTCTTTAATTACAAAAAAACAAAAACAAAACAAAACCACCTATATTAATGTGGAAGAGTCGAAGATATACTAATTCCGTGAATATGGTCGGAATTTCATGTGTTAAAACCAAATTACAATACTAATAAGGAGAGCTTTTATGGTAAGACTTTTTCTATTTTGCATCAATATATAATAAATAAGAATTACTTTCAATTATGGAAATTATTTTTTAAGGGTTTGACATGTAAGTGTCTATGCCAAAATTTACAGTGCGGATTCCCCCATATATCTCTCTCTTCCTGAGGTGTTTAGGGTTTTTAGAGGGTGTGCCCTTGGAGGGCCGAGAACAAGCAGCATCACCTTGTTTATCATCGGTTTTTCGGCCCTAAAGATGAAGATCTGACCATAGCGAGGAGGTTACTAGGTGTCGAGGTGACTGCGGGGTTAGAAGGCCTGCATTTTGGCAAAATAAAGGAGGGGAAGGGGTCGTGGCTTTGATGGCACTTTCAGGCTGTCTACTTTGATTGTGGTGGTCATCTTCTTGCCAGTTGCTTTCCGGTATTGGTAGATTTTCATTTTGTTTTGGTATGTTTGTGTGTAGGTGTAATAACTGCAGATCATAAGCAGATATGGTTTTGTTTGTTGTTTTGGTGTGTTTGTTTTCAGTCCTTAATAATAACAATGGTCTTCCATTGTCTGGGCTCCTGGTTTGTTCGCCAAATTTAGATATTGGCAATTTGTTGGTCATGATAGACTTGTGGCTATGCAGGGTGTTGTGGCTCCCAATTGATCGACAGTTTTTGTCGTTAGTTGGGGCTTTGTTAAGTAGAGCTTGGTGCATGCTTGTTTCTGGCATGTCAAGGTACTTTTCCATTTTCGGACATTAGACTTGCGTCGTTCCCACTGTACCTCAGTTGTTTGTACTGATAGTTGATGGTTATGACCACATAATTGCGGAATCTTTACATTGTATTGTTCAATTTGTAACTCTTTATTACTGTTAATGCGTTTTTTCCTTTTTAAAAAAAATAAAGTGCACAATAAAATTTTTTTTAGTAATAGATCAGAAAGTTAAAAAATTAATCTACTTAACTTTAGAATTTTAGCATTATTGTCCCCTATATTTGTCGGCAATTCACAATTTACCCTAAACTTTCTAATTGTTTGCTTCTGAACTTTCTAACCTATGGCAATATGTCTCATTTTACTAACTTTCACTAAATTGAGGATTTTAATTTTAAAGATTTGCAATGGAGTTTGAATTAGATTTAGAAATTTTTGATCTTAAGTATGCATAAGAGGAGTTGGACACATCGGAAACCATCCAAATGTAAGACAAGAGCTCCTTCAACCATACCAGCATCCAACCATGGAGGCAGGTATGCTCTAAAAACTCTTGTTCTGGATCGCAAACTTGATCCTCCTCGTTCCCTATAAGACATTCTATCTATGGTTCATAAGGATGGGTTCATCTGCTAACCACCACCACCACAACTGACCTCTTAAAAGCCCATAACTTTTTTTTTTTACTTTTTTATTTTAAGTTGAAATAAGATGATTATTTTTTAGGGATTTATAACTAAATAAAATTTTTATTAAGAAGTTTTTGAAACTTAGCTAAAAGACTTTTTTTTTTTCCTAAAATGATTAATCAATTTTCTTAAATGGTCAATCAGTAATTGACCATATATTAATCAATTAGTGATTGATACAGATTAACCATAATGTAAATCATTAAAGTTTATAGTCAATCACTAATTGATCAAACGGTCATTTTCCTAAATAAAAAAAAAGTTGAGCCATCTGTCAGATTAGGTGATTAGAATAGTTCATCCAGCCTAATTTTCTTGTTTTTTAGTCAAAATGAGATGACTATTTTTTTTAAATCTCATAAAATGATGAGAGAAGTGAAATACGATCCTTATTGTTTTTTTTTTTTTTACAACACGTTTCAAATTTCTAGACTATCTTTTATATTACAGTTCATTTTCAATTTATATTTTAATCAAACACATTTTTTAATATCACATCTTTTAGGTAGGTTGATAGACGTTCATTCTCCTTATTAAATACTTGTGTTCGAGTTCCTTTCACCGCATTGATCAGGGAACATAATCAATCCACTTCACAAAGAATTCAACTTATAAAATTTAAGCTCCAATCAATATTGAAAACTGATATAATATAAAATAAGAGATCGTATCATCTAAATTGTACGAGTACTTGAAAGAAAGAGTACAAGGATTAAAATTTGGTTAAGGGGTAAAATAGTCCGGACGTGAATCCATTTTGGTGTCAGAAAACGCAAAGCACGCCACAACGTAAATAGTCTCTCTCAAGTTTTTTTTTTAATTTTTTACATAAATTATTATTTAACTTTAGCTGGTAAAACAACGTAAGTGCAGACACTGGCGCTTGAGCTCATGGCAGTGGCAGGGCCTTTTGGCCAATCCAATTCAAGCCCTTCACTTCCTTAGATTTTATTTTCACTTTTCTTTTTCTTTTCTTTCCTTCTTTCTTTTCTTTTTTTTTTTTTTTTAAATAAAAATTTATTATAATTTATTTTTATTATTGGGCCTTTTGGCCAATCCCAATGTCATGTTTCTGTTTTCTTCTGCTGTCCAGCTCTGTGTTGGTCTGTCCTATTATTGGCTGGAGAATTTATTCAGTAAGGGCATCCTCACCTGTCCTCTCCCTGAGCCTTCACCTAACACATTCATTTTGCCATTATTTTAGCCTTTTTCTTCTCTTCAAGATCTGGGGGACTTTATTATTCGGGGGACAGGCTTTTTTGACCATCTTTCCTTTGGTTTTGGCCCTTCTTCCCTATTACCATGCCACTTTGAATTTTTTTTTTTAATAATAAATTTAAAAAGGGTTTTCTTTTATTTGCACGAACAAGAACACACATAATTTTTCGAGGTTTTCCCCATCTTTGCTTCGGCTTTGGCTCTTTCCTCCCTAATACCATGCCACTTTGAATGTTATTTTTCAATAAAACAAATTTGTTTTTTTTTTTTTTTTTTTTCACAAGAGTAAAATCACATACAATCCCACGAGGTTGAGGTTTTGGTCATCTTTGCTTTGGTTTTGGTCCTTTCTCCCTACTACCATGCCACTTGAATTTTTTTATTCAATAAAATAAATTAAAATGAGGTGTTTTTATTTTTTTATTTTATATTTAAACAAGCAAGAACACACACAATCCCACTAAATTATAACTTTCAGACAATTACTGACTGAAAGAAAACTCATGGTACATTATAAGCCACTAAAGTCCTCAGTCCCCATCGATGTGGGACTCGCAATAATGGCTACTTTTTTTTTTTTTATTTACACTAGTAAGAACACACACAATCGCACGAGGCAGATCGATAACAAAAGATGTTGTATCTATGAGATTTTTTTTTTTTTTGTGTAATTATAGCCTCTACTCGTATCCTAGCTTGTGTGAGAGCTAGATTTGCCTATCTATGAGAATTCTACAGGATGTGCAAAATATTATTGGTAAGCTATGTTTTGAACCATCATTCTAAATTAGGGGTCATTTAGTTTTACTTTTTTTATTTATTTAATTTTTATGTGATTTTAATTAGATATTACATTTTAGAACAAGTCGTGTTTACTTGTAACCTAATGGTGTTGGATTTTCTTCTAAGAGATTTTATAAATGATCATATGGTAGGTTATTTTAAAGTGATTTGATAATTGATAGATAATCAGGTGACATGTTTTAGGTTATGAGTCTTATAGTGCTTAAAACTACCTTCCGGTTCAATATTCAATATCTATTAATTATAGTAATGTGTTTTATATACAAATATATATAATTTACAGTTATCATTCGGCATGCAAATGGACGCCCTTTTCATTTATCGTCATTCTTTACTCTTTTTTTTTAAATATAAAGAAATTTTTTTTTTTAATTTCTCCCTAAATTAATATTAGTGTCAATATGCCTCTTAAACTTGAAACGTATGTGTTGTGCCCCTTGATCTGCAACACATCTCTAGGTTAAACCCTAAACTAATATAATTGAATTAAGATTCACTCTCTCTACTTCCCCCCTCTTTTCCTGCTTTATGAGCAACGACTCTAAGGATAGAATATATTAGAGATTTGGTGCCTAACTAGTTTTACTCATGAAGTGAGGACGTCTAGTAAGTCGTCAATATTATATTTAATCTTAAACCAAGTATACCTCAACAAATCTACGCAAAAAACAATGCTTTTAAGAATTCAGAAGATTATAAAAACATATCATAGATCAGAATACATAATAAGTTCATTTTAAAATTTAGGAAAGATGTTGACACAAGTAACATAATTAAGACGGA
The DNA here is from genome assembly GCA_009761775.1 of Ficus carica. Classification (NCBI taxonomy): domain Eukaryota; kingdom Viridiplantae; phylum Streptophyta; class Magnoliopsida; order Rosales; family Moraceae; genus Ficus; species Ficus carica. The sequence continues at coordinate 15,263,257 of CM019748.1, read as the reverse complement.
ATTTATAAAAAAAATTTAACGAATACTTTGCGAAGTGCATCAACAACCCGAAAAGAACCAAATTAAACTATGCGTTATGGAGCTCATCAATAACTCTAGTCGATTTTTGTCCTTTGAGTTAGATAATAGAAATCTTATCAATCAAATCTGTTTGGGAGTTTGAAGTTGGAACCATAAAACTCAACTTGAAATTATTGGCATTTAATTTTTGATGAAGAAATAATTTGTTTGAAATAATTGGCATTTATATTCACTCTTTCATTCACCAAACTGTTCTCTCTCTCTCTCTCTCTCATTACTTGAAAATTGAGCCACCGGAAAAGGTTGTTGGCGTTTGAGTTTTGCAAGCTACAATTATTGCATGTGTTTAACTAATTCCTCTCTTTTACTTGCTTTATTTTGTTAACAACCAAGAATAGCTTTGTTTATTCATTTGCAATTGCCCTTTCGGATTGTTATTATAATGTATCTTTCTTTCTTTTTGACTAATTACCATAACTTGTTTCTAAACTTTTTCATTTTTTGGAAAATTATTTGTTTAATCCCTAAATATGTATATTATGTCATTTTAGTCCCTGAACTTTTGATTTTGATAAATTAATCTATATTTTTAACAGTTTTGGTCCCTGAACTTTTTATACTTAGTGTAATTATTTTTATAGAATCTCATGTTATCATGGAGTTGAAACATAATTATATACACTAAATAAAAAAAAATATCATCAATTTCAATGTGATGGACTAAAATTGTCAAAAAAAAACAAAATTTCATGGACTAATTTATCAAAAAAAAAAAATTTAGGGACCAAAGTGACAAAATATTCATATTTACTAGGGACTAAACTAGAAAATTACCCAAAGTTTTAGTAAATGACAACTTAACTCATGTTTGGTTGGTCCGCTTGAGTTGGAGTTTTTGAGATATTTTAATTGGAGTTGAGTTGAGTTTTAAAATTATGCATTTGGTTGAAAAAGAATAGCTTGCAATCAAGAAGTGTAAAATTTAAAAGGTGTTAGGAAAAAAAAATAGCAATATTTACTTTGTTTCATTCGTATTGAAATTCTATGCAAAAAATAATCTCATTTTTTGGAATAACAAAGTTATGAACTTTAAAGTGAGATTTTAAAAGAGATTTAGAGATGTGAATAGTAAAATTATGTTTTGAGTTGAAAAAAAAAAAAAAAAAGTTTGGTTGGAGTGAAGTTGCCAAACAACCCCTTATCCTCTGTTTTGATTTTGACAAACAACCACAAACTTTTTAAACATTTGCAATTTAAGGTTTTCGTTCAATTCTGTCAAATTTCTCAACGGATTTCATGTATGTGATACATAACATATATTCTGTATATCATGAAATGATAGAAAATAGCCTAATAGATACAGAGAACTGATAAAAACCTTTAAAAAAAAAAAAAAAAAACTCGAACCCTAAGATAAAGAACAAACTCAAACCCTAATAGAAAGAAAAAACCTCAAATGCTAAGAAACTCAACCAGTTCGATGGCACCACCCTCGCAAGGCAAACAAGGAAATAAGGTTTGATCTCGTGACTATGGGGGCTTGAACTCATGATGTGGAGAAGAGAGTCCAATCTCGTAACATCTATTGACGAGGCATGTTACTTGATTTGGTGATTGCGGGAAAGGTCCAACTTGCAATGGGCGACTTCAACGAAGGGAGAAGCACTCAATCACAAGATAGTTATAGAGTTTGCGGGGGCATGTTGGTAAACTTTTCAGATTTGCAGATCCACCTCTCTTCTCAATTTTAAACAATATTTTAAATTAAATTTTTGTAAAACTATACATCTGATCACTTATATTGTACATTTTCTATTCTGTTAACTACTTTCTAGAAGTTAACATAAAGTTTTCAATTACAAAAATTCAAAGAATTTAAGGGCCGTATAGTCAGAATTAAAGAATCGGGGGTGAAGCAATTACATACTAAAGAGTTTGGGGACAAACAATGCTAATTTTTTTTTTAAATGAATTTTAGAGAAAATAAATAAATAAAACGTGGATGGAAAATGCATTTATTAAGTGATTGTATTGTTGGGAATCAGTTAGCAGGTCGTTAAATGGGTTGTTAATGTCAAAATCAACAATAACTTCTTGGAGACCAGAATTCAAACCGCGTCAGTTGAGTTTGCAATGTTTAATATGATTGGAATTTTGCAAAATTTTTCCCATAATAACATTAATACAAGGTACATTGAAATTTTAATTGAAAATTACTACTACAGCGGAGAAGAATTATATGTCAAATTTATTGTTAAGTTATTTCTATAACCACAGAACTAGCTCCTTAGCATCTTAATTAAACTTTAAAACTTAATGGTCTATATGTAAAATAGTACAAGTATTAATTTGCGGAAAATATGTTAAACTATATTTCGGCCCTTTTTGTTTGTTGAAATAAAATCAGAGTCATATTACAGTAGAGTCAATTATACATTTTTTAAATGCCAAAAAGTCTATTAGAATTTAAATCTCATAACTTGTAGTGTTTAGTCAAGGCACCATAATAGATGTAATAAGGCGCAATTTAATAAATGCCATCAAATTTTTTTGTTTTTTTATAAGAATATATTCCATAAACTTTTGGTTATGTAATTAAGAACAAGAGTTTAACAATAAAAAAATATCTATAAACTTTATTTTGAACCGCTATATTACTAGATTTTGTCGGTTCCATCGAAAGTTATTGTTTTGTACATAATTATCTCTATTAGTAATTTTAAATTTAATTGTATCTCTTTTGTCTAAGAAAATCTCTTTTTTAGGTGATTCGTTAGTATCAAATAACTTATGATTTTGTGTATTGTACTTTATATTTATATGGTTGCCATTTATATTGTTCTTTACAATTATTCTATTTATTCCTAATCGTTGGATATAAAATATATTCACATTAAATGTCTTTGTGTTCACTCATGTTATTACTTTTATTATTTTCTTAATTTAATTTCTACAGTCAGTTCATATGTCTATTTAATAAATAGATTTTTAAGCAGATTTAGTATTCATATGTATTTACTATCCATAATGTGCTCTATTGTAGAAAGCACAAATTCAAATTCACATTTCAAATTATATATTTAAGTTTTTATAATAGAAAATATTATTAAAAAAAATAGTTTTGAAAAATAGATTTTAAACGAGATTTTAAATGGGAGCGGACGATTAGATGAGTTTAATGAAATTGTGAAAAATGCCCTACCACCCTTCAATTTCTTTTTTTTTTTTTTTTTTTTTTTTTTTTTTTGTGGTAAATAACCCTACAATCAATTTTATATAACAATCTGAGGGGAGCAATCTATGATTAGGTCAGACTCATAAGATTACAAGTACGTCAGAAAGGACAGTATACCAGTTTTATATGATTTCATCTCACAACCCACCAAAAAGCTCCCAAATAAAATAAATATAAAATGGAAAACAATGTAACAAAATGAACAATTTGGTGCATGGGGCCCACTGCACCAATGTTGCAATGCCATTGGCTCCCTTAATGTATAATCATGGGACCCACCTTCCCCAAAAATAAAAAATTAAAAAAAAAATCATAGGTTCCCGTCATCATCTCCATCATGATCATCATCATCTTTCCTAAAAATGGTTTACCATAATTATTTTTGGAGGTCCACAGCCCCAGAAAATGACCCTGTAAAGTGTGAACCAAAAAGAGGGCACTGACAATGATAGTCATAAATTTAAAAAGGGCAATTCACGATGAGATCCAGTTATTTTTTCATGATTAAAACTTTTAATTGTCCAATTAATTTTTAGACAATCAAGATTAAGCTTACGTTTACGTTTGACAATAAATTTTAACTCTAATTAAATTATATTTTTTATCTTAATTTTTATTTTTTAAAAAAATTAATAAAATTTATAATTAATTTTTGAAATGTTAATCAATTCAAATTTAAAAATTTTATCTCATTTTAAACTCACCTAATTGACGGAGAAGTGTGAGATTTATTCTGATGGTGACGGATCTTCACCGAATCTGGACAATGGCAACCCCAGATGGTCCCGACGTCTGCAACGACCTGCTCAGAGGCTTCGTCGCCATCACCATTGGGTGCTCTATCGTGGACTCCCGGGCGGTGATCATCTACGGGCCTATTTGGTTCACAAGTTTGAGTTAAGATTTTAAGTTTAGTTTGAGTTAAGTTAAGTTGAGTTTAAAAGTTGAGTGTTTGGTAAAAAGTTTGAATTGAAAAGTTTAAGTAGAGTTGAGTGTTTGGTGAAAAAATTTAAGTTAAAAAGTTGAAGTTGAGTTGTGTTTAGTAAAAAAGTTAAGTTGAAAAAAAAATTAAAAAAACAAAGACCTTGTTTAGATGTTAATTATAAAAAATCACATATGTCACTGGGATCATTACTTGTTTGTCTATGAAATAATGTCTTAGTTTGGTGCTAATTAACTTCGTATAAGTCATCTTCCTTTTCCTTGCCTCCGAAAAAAAAAAAAAAAAAAAACTCTCTCCCTCCCCGATGGTACACTCTCTCCTTCTCTCACTCTGTCTCTCTCTCTTTCTAGACTATTTTCCCATTCTTTTTCTCTCTCCCTAAACACCACCCTCCCCGATGGTACAAGCCGGTGAGCCCAGCTCCGCCAGCACCTCGTCTCCTTCTCCGCCGCCTTCCCCTCCTTTGAGCCCAAGACCGCCTCCTTCACCCACAACGACGTCTGCTCCGTCAACCTCCTCCAGGCCGACGGCACCGTCCCCATCTCCTTCCACGGCGTCACCTACAACATCCCCGTCGTCATATGGCTCGTGGAGTTTTCTCCCCCTCTCTCTCTCTCTTACCAATTATCTAAAACCTTTCCAATTCTCTCTCCATCGCTTCTCTCTCCTCTCCCTCTCTCTCTCTCTCTCTCTACAACCTTCCCAATTCTCTCCCGTCTCCCGCCCCCACCTTCATCACCGTCAGGCACAACCGTCAGCATGGCCGCCGCCACCACCTATCTCCTCCTCCTCCTCTAGGCTTCACAACCTTGTCCCCATTAGCACACCGTCGCCGCCCAGAACCACGAAGCCTCCAATGGCTCCGTCTCTTCTTCCATTTCTTCTTCTGCAACTCGCGAGGCCGGCGAGCTCGCAATTCGACGGTGAGTGGGGAATAGAAGCTCGTAACTAGGTTGGTGGGGGGCCACGGTGGATGGGCTGACCGGAGGGGATGGTTGCCGGCGGCTGGGGTGAAGGTGAGCTGGGGTGAACAGTAAACCCATTTGGGTTTACTGTATAACGGGTCAAATGGAAGTTCAAGCTGAACTAAAGCACCAAACACCATGAGTTGGGATTGAACTTGAAAATCCCAGTCTGAACCGGAGGTCCAAACGGGCCCTACGGCTTCATCGCCGTCGTGGTATGACCTGCAACAAGAGTGCCGAGAAGGTGAAGTTCTTCGCCACTGCAACCTCCGGCCACTCCACATTTGCCGCCCATGAGATTTTGAAGAAAAATCAGACTAGTTTTTCTTTTCCTCCTAATAATTTTGTGTACTCACAACATCCGATCATTTAAACGTAATCTAACGGTTGAAAATTTTTCCCCAGTGATGGATAAATGTGAGGGGGTCTGTAAAATTAGCCATTTAAAAAAAGATTAAAAAAACATTTTTAATTCTAAGTTTTGATTTTGAAACTTTGATTTTAAAACTATTGACCGGGGCATGTAACCTTAAAATCTATTTTAATTCTAAGTTTTATATATTTAAGAAGAGAATTATGTGAAAGTGTGTGAAAAATATTCTATTGGTAGAATAAAATTTAAAGCCATCAAGTTCTACTCAAGTGTTATTAAATTTGTTTTACTTATTTTTAATAAGATATTGTCTAATGATTTGTCCAACTTAAAATAAATAAGTTTTAAAAGAATAAAAATTTCATTTTCAATAATACATTGCCCTTCCAGTCACTCAACCGAAGTACGAGTTCTAGTCAATTACCTTGTTTAGTGTTTCCAGCTGATTAAAAAAAAAAAAATTACATACCTAAAAACCATAAAAATTAACAAAATACTCAAAAAACAAATTGAAAATATATTAGTTCAATATTTTTCTTAAGATGATATGATTAATAATGGCATAATTTAATATCCAATCGATAAGATATTTTTTCATAAATCAAACACGACACTAATGATGTTTTGGTTCTATCATATGCATGTTGGTAAATAAATTTTTGAAATTTTGGGAACCTCAAGTTTTGGGTTGTATATTATTCTCAAAAAAATAAAAAATAAAAAGGTTTTGGGTTGTACATTTATTGTTCTTAGGCTAAAGTGCTTATGTAGTTGAGTTTTGTTTTTTAGTTGGTAGAACAGGAACTATGTACCATGTACTTAGGAGCAGTGTAAAGATTTTCGTTTTCGACCGAAATTTTATATGGCTTCCCAAGATAGATCTTGGTTATTTATTTATTATTTATAAAGTTGTTATATTGTCATAATAATCAATTTCTTAATTGAAATATGAAGTTTGCATTTTTTTTTTAAGTTTGTGTTTGATTCGTTAGTTAGAGATGAAATTTTTATGTTAGAGTGGTAGGTTTTTCAAAAACAATTTATAATTTTTATTGACTTTTCAGAAAAAGATAGAAATTGATATGAAAAAGTACAATTTAGTTGGAGTTAAATTTAAATGTCAAACGATCCATTAATATAAGGAGAGAAATTCAAACTCTTGACTTTATTATAGAATTAAGTGTAAAATTATTGTTACGTTATACCTGCAACAATGACATCATGCAATTTTGAGATAAAAACAAAACAAAATAAACTCTCTTTTTTTTAGGTAGTAAAATACTAATGAGAGAACTTGCTTTTTGACATTTTTTTTTTTTTTTTGTGTGTAAAGTAAGAAAAAAAATGGTGGGGAATTTCTTTAAAATCTTTCGTTTGAGAAGATTGCTACTAATACCTTTCATTTTGCTTTCTTTAAAACCAAAAATACTAAAAAAAAAAAAAAAAAAAAAAAAAAAGGGCTAAAGACACCTATAGTGAAAATCGTCCCACACCCACTTTCCAAAAGGCTATACCTTTCATTAGAATAACAAAAATGCCCAACCCCACTTCACCACTCCCCTTCAAAGAGATGCCTTTTTCATACTTACATATCTAAAACATTCACACAAAAAAAAAAAAAAAAAAAAAAAAAAAAAAAAAAAAGAGAGGATAAAAGATAAAAAGTGGGCACACAAATAAGTAGTGTCACATTAGTGGGTTAGGCACATTTACAACGTGGACTTTCCATCCTCAATGGACTATTTGTTATTGTGACTATTCTTTTTTGCTCACAAAATTTTAGGGTAAGATATATAAAAGTGAAAACCTTAACATATGTATCTATCAAGTTTTGTTAAATTATCATGTTTTTAATTCGATTTAATTTGTTAAAATTATGTTGTAAAAGCTCATTTTTTACGCCTCAATTTTTCTCGTGTGTTTGATTTGTCTCTCAACTATTCAATTTGAAACATCATTTAAATTTAACATTTTGATCATATCAAAAATACTAAAAATTTAATTGGAAGGACAATTAAAAAAAACATGAAAAGAAGATAATAAAACTGAACTCGTGTTGTATCGATTAGGTTTTTTTTTTTTTTTAAACAGTGTCACGAAATTCTCTTCTCTCTCTCTCTCTCTTTTTTTTTTTTTCAACTAAAGTAAAAGAAAGAAAAGGAATTTACTCTTGGTCAATGAGACATTCCCCTTAAAGAAACAACCAAAGTGGTTAAAGTGCATTTTAACTTTTGTTTGTTTAATGAAAAAAAAAAGGTTAAATTATGCATGGTGCAGATTTTTTTTTACCTCTCCCCACCTCTCTCCATTAAAGAATTACTATTTAATTTTACATATATAGCATAAATAAGTGAAAATTATGGGTAAAATTTACCAATACATAAAAGTACGAGCCTCTCATTGCAAAGACTATAGATTTGTTAGGACAAAAAGACAAATACAGTGATATGGGCACCTACTAGATGCGCCTATTATATTAAAAAAAAAAAAAAAAAAAAAAAAAGAGTTTATTTTCCCCTCTCCTTAAAATATACAAAATCAACAAGAAACAGACGAGTAAAATATACATTAAAAAAAAATAATAATAATAATTTATAGAGTAGAATAGAAGCTTAGGACAACAAACAAAAAACAAAATAATTAATAAATAAACAAAAACAGAATATGCTTTTTTTTTTTAATTTATTTTTAATTTATATATTGGTGGATATTGCAGCAAGCAAAACCCAACCCAACCCAACCCAGAACCAGACCTTCCATTCTCAAAGGGATGCAAGTGAGAGAGACTGCAAAGAAGCTAGAGAGAGAAGTGTATAGAGAGAGAAAGTGGATGGTGCTGGGAAGAGAAAGAGAGAGATAAAAAGAGCATGGGAGAGGGTTTTAAGGGAGGGTTTTAGTTCTCGTTTTTATATATTTATAAACATATATGTACCTATAAATATACACATATATATAGGTCTACCAACTGGTTGTTAGAGATTGAGCTTTCTTAACCAAACTCCAAAAAATTCATTTCCCAGCAAACACAGAACCCAAAAAAAGGAAAACCCAAATAGAAGAAGAAGCAGAAGAAGAAGTCCTCTGTTTTGAACTTTGAAAAAAAAAAAAAAAAAAAAAAAACTACAAAAGGCACCAACAAAAAGAGAAGCCCACAACAGCAAAAGGGAACTCCCATATTTTCTCAGGAGATACAAAGAGAAAAGGGGTCATCTTTTTCTCTTCTTCTTGTCTAGAGAGAGAAAGAAGAAGAGAGAGAGAGAGAGAGAGAGAGGAACAGTTTGGTTGTTGGTTGGTTCGTACGTTGAAGAGTGTGTGTACGTGTGAGTCTCACGTGGGGATTGATGATGGCAATAATGGACGGAGAATATATATCATGATTATGATTTCAATCATAAAAGTGAAAAAAAAGAGAAAGAAAATCCTATTTCTCTCTACAAGTTCTTGATCAGAATTATTAAACTTTTTTTTTCTTTTTGGGTTTTTGGGTTTATCATTTGTTTTGTTTAGTAAAATAAAAGGGTGGATTAAGGTTTCTCGGGATCTGAAAGTGTTTGGTTTGGAGTTTGGAATTTAGATTGTGTATGTTTTTTTTTTTTTTTTTTTTTTTTTTTGAGTTTATAAATTGAAGAGATTATTGGTTGTTGTCTCCAAGCTTTTCTGTTCCCCATATCGCCCACAACTGTTACGGGTCTCCAGGTATATTTTTTAATTTTAAATTTTGATATTCTTTTTCTACTTTTTATAATTTATTTCTTTCGTTTTTCTCTTCTCTTGACTTTTTACATATTCACCTAGCTACTGCTGCTTTGTTTAATTTAATTGCCCTTTATTTATTTATTCCTCTATATATGTGTATCTATAAATTTTTCTCTTTTTTCTCTTTGTTTTTGTGGTTCTCTCTCTCTCTCTCTCTCTCTCTCTCTCTGTCTCTTCACTCTATCTTTTTCTCTTTCTTGAGATGAGTTGAGATGAAGATGATGATCATTTGAACCTGGAAATTAGCAGGTTATTTTCATTTTTTTTGTTTATTCATTATCTTTCAAATTTCCTTTTGATGAGTGTTTAGAATGTTAATTTTTATATATGTTTTTTTTTTTTTTTGAAAAAAAATAGATCATGGGTTTGTTCTGAAATTTCATTTTCTTCCTCACTTGAGATGATTTCTTTTCTGGGCTTATTTTAATTTGCATGGGATTCTGGTTTCTGGGTCAGTCTTGCTCTTTGTTTATAGTAATTTCAAACAACTTGGGTTAGGTTAATTCTCTCACCTGATAAAGTTGTGCAGCAAAAATGGTAAATCATAGTTTATGTATATATGTGTGTGTATAATATATAAAGTTTATATTATTATTGGAATTGGTCTTAGGGTTTTTTATGATCATTTTGTATCTGTAAATTCTCTTTCTAGTTTGTGATTTTTCCAGTTACCAAAAACAAGATTTCTGGTTGCTGATTCTGGTTTAGAAGATTAATTTTCTGTAATATGTTCATGCAGACAACCATGCATAAAAAGATTATTTTTTTTTTTTCATGTAGATTCCCTTATATGTTTGTGATGATAAATAAAAAATTAGTTTCTATTCTTCTTGTGCATGTTTTTATGATATTTTCTTCTATACATATAAATATTATATAAATATGAATTGCATGAAGCTGAAATACTAGTGTTTGCAAGCAGAAAAATGAAATATGTGAATTTCTTTGAACGGTTTAAGCTATTCTGGTGAAGTAGAAATCTCAGACCCAATAGATTTTTTGGTATTTCTGGATTAGAAATTCAAAAAAATTAACAATAATTAACTATGAGTGTATTTCCTTGTTGGGTATTTTCATTTTATCTTTTTTCAGTTCCATGTCTGATTATGAGATGTAATTTGCGAAACCGGGCAAGAAAGATTCAAGCTTGAGAAAGAAATAGACATGGCAACTTTTTACTCTAGTCCCAACAATCAAAGAGAGCCTTCTCCAATGCTCTATTCAAGGGACCATTTGCCGAGTTCGTATCCGGAATCTTCTGTTCTTCCCACAAACATGATGATCTACATGAATTCGGGTTCGTACTCGGATGCATTAGGCGGGAATTCTCAGCAGCAAAGTGACTGCATTGAAATGCCACCAATGGGGGCTTCTGATTCCACCCCACAACAGCAGGACATCTTGTCGAATCTCGGGGGTTCGAGGATTGGAGAGCACGATTTCGGTGAATGGAGAGACGGGAAAAATGAGCTGGTAGTGACTCACTCGATGGCGGGTGGTGGTGCTCCGAGCATTTTTCATGGTGGACAGAGCCTGCAGGGTCAAGGATTGTCCCTTAGTCTTGGCACACAAATTCCATCAGGAATTCAGATGCCTTCGATCTCGTTCCGCAATCCTAACATGGGTTTCGCGTCTTTCTTGAGCCCGAACCCGTCGATTTCAGGGGAAAGGAATGGCTCTTCGAGGGATGATCAGTCACGGAATGTTGAATATATGGCGCCTGGTTTCCCTGGGAGTAATAATCAAGATGTAAGCAAAGTGGAATTATCTCCATATGGACTGTCTAGTGTTGCTAGAGCGGTTCCGAGTTCTAAGTATCTCAAGGCTGCGCAACAACTGCTCGATGAAGTCGTCAATGTCCGAAAAGCATTGAAGCAGCATGAGAGTGAGAAGGCCCAAAGTGGGCAGGAGCAGCAGATGAAAAGTCCCAAGGAGGGTGAGGATGGATCGAAGAATGAATCTACACCCTGGAGGTGGAGAGTCGGCAAGTAACTCGCAACCCGAACTTTCACACGCTGAGAAGCAAGATCTGCAGAACAAATTGACAAACTTTTATCAATGTTGGACGAGGTATGGCAATTTAACTTTTGTAATTTTCTTAATCTCTTTACGTATACTTTCTTATCTGATCATGAATCCAGCTATATGGAAGATGAAAGGCTGGTTTCTGTTTGATCACCACCGAATTCTTATATCATGGTCGAAAATTTGGTAAACTTGATGTTTAGCTAAATGTCCATAACCCTATCTTACGAGTTTATGAATCTTATACACAAACACATTCGTTGACCTTGTCCAATTTATGCAAAGAAAAGTAAGCTTCCGAGGATGATTTACGAAAAAATGTAGCGATTTTTTTTCCCTCTACATTAGATCTTCTAAAGTAGTTGAACGTACTTTCGTTTTAAGTGTCTCCTTACCGTGCACAAATAAATTTATTGAATAAGCATTAAGTTTCATCCTCGTTTCTTTGTATAATGAACTAGCAAAGAAGCTACGGTAAAGAAATTTATGTGAAGAGACTAGAACTTCTAGGGATTTAATCACACGTCCCACGGTTAGAGATAATATCCGTCATCATTTTGAGTAACTGCATTATAACTGTTTTGACCAAAACCCCGCAATTTTTATATTTTATTTTTAACATGTCTCTTATCATTTTGTAACATTTGTTTGTTACTTTAAAGAATATGACTGAATATAAACAGCACTGTTTTTTATTTTGAATAATTAACCTTTAATGCAATGTAATCCGCATTCCGCATTGGCAACAAATGCATATATGTTACTGCTGTAAGTTGAGGCTAGTTCATCTTCCTTTACTGCTTTGAAGAGGAAACAAATCGAAGGAGAGCACGTAAACCAGTAAATTGTCGTCGATTAGCGATGGCTGAACGGAAATTGTCAGTTGAAACCTTGATTCTTCAAAGTATCCCCGGATAGATCATGATGATATTTAGTGTTCTGGATTGTTGATCACAACTTCATGCTTGTATTTTCACATTTACAATGTGGTGGAGTGATGAAATTCGACCCGTTGCTAATTCCTTAAAGTTTATTACAAGGGACCACGGTGCTACAAAAGTAAAGAAATTTGAGTTTCTTTTGATGTTCACATTCAGTCGAGTAGATTCAAATTAAACAGATAGAAGCTTCTTCATCCTCGCCTTTGTCGTTTTCTTAGTCTTTAAAATGGTATCTTGATGATTGATTTGTTTTGCAGGTCGACAGAAGGTACAAGCAATATTATCATCAGATGCAGATTGTGGTATCATCATTTGATGCGATCGCAGGATGCGGATCAGCTAAACCGTACACCGCACTTGCCCTCCAGACTATTTCACGCCACTTTCGGTGTTTACGGGATGCAATCACAGGCCAAATAAAGCGACCCGCAAAAGCCTTGGCGAGGAAGATGCTTCAGGAAGCATCAGAGGAGTTGGAATATCTCGCCTGCGATACGTGGACCAGCAGCTGAGGCAACAGAGAGCTCTTCAGCAGCTTGGTATGATGCAACAACATGCATGGAGACCACAAAGAGGGCTTCCAGAAAGCTCTGTCTCGATTCTACGTGCGTGGCTGTTTGAGCATTTCCTTCACCCGTAAACCTTCTAGCCTCGACCTTTTTTCTATGCGTCTTTATTTCTCACGATTCGCCTAGCTTGACAAATCCAACATCAAATAAAATGTGAAAATTTTTGCAGGTATCCAAAGGATTCTGATAAGATCATGCTAGCAAGGCAGACGGGCCTAACTAGAAGTCAGGTAAAGATGAAATAATATTTCCGTGTATCATTTTGATTGGGGAATCGCGGAGTTTGTGTGTGCTAGTTTGGATGAATCAAGACGTCGGAATTATACTCTTGAAACAGATTTAGTAGGGATTGCTTCATTTTAGTTGGAAAGAAAAAGAATTTTTGGGTAAACCGTAAACGCATTATGTTGCAACAATCGAAGGTAACCTTAACATAACGGCCGAGAACGGTGCAATCAGCCAATTTTTCAACGGGCATGTGGTAGGAAATTTGATGAAAGAAGTCTAGATTTCGCTGTACTTTAAATAGAGGCAATTTTTTATTTCGATTTATACAATTGGATGACAAAAAATTGCCCTGCTCAGGTCTCGAACTGGTTTATAAATGCGAGGGTGCGACTGTGGAAGCCCATGGTTGAGGAGATGTACAAAGAAGAGACAGGTGATGCCGAGATGGACTCTAACTCATCATCCGAAAACGCTGGCAAAGCAACAAAAGGCGACATTAGGACCTCTGAGGACGGGGGGGAGGACTTGCAGCAGCAAAGCGCGAGTTCAACAGGCACCGAGAAATGCAGCACCGGCCAATTCATGGAGTCAAAAACCGACCACGTTCCTGATGTAGATATGGCAGGATCAATTGGATCCGCCAGCTTCCACAATATCACTCGCCGCGAAGCAGAAGCTGATCAGTACGGGATGATAATGAAGCTCAGAGAGGAGCGAAGGCATGGTATGGACGACTGCAGTCTCTTTCCGGACACAATGGTTCAATCTGATGGAAACAACGAAAGATTCATGGCGGCGGCTGCTGCGTACCACATGTCGGAGTTGGGGAGGTTTGGGGGTGGAAGCGGGGTGTCTCTCACTCTGGGATTGCAGCATTGTGACGGCGGTAGCCTACCGATGTCTAGTGCACCCCATCACAGTTATGTTGCCATGAGAGGGGATAATATATACAATGCTGCGGCTTCTTCAGTAGGAGCCGAGACAGCAGATTTCGAGTGCGTGAATTCGGGGAACCAGCAGCCTCGATTCGCCTCTCCCCATTTGCTACACGATTTCGTAGTGTGAAAAAAAAAAAAAGAAAAAAAAAAAAAAAGAAAGCTTGATTTGGAGATATCAACAATGGAGTGACAACAATTCTTAAAGGTGAAGGACAAGGCTTTGACGGTGAAAGTCAAGGTCTTACTTTGCTTGCAATGGTAGGAAATTTGTTAGTCTTCCAAATATGAAAGAATATATATATATATATATATAAAATACATTTGTATTATATGAAGAAATTGGTTGGTAAGGTTAGCATATGTGTATAGATATATGAGATGTACAAGTAGTAACAAACTTTGGTATTGAAGAGAACAAAAAATGAAATAAAAAAAAAAAAAAAAAAAGATACTATAGTTTGAAATTAATAATTTTCTTAAAGTTGGTTGAGTTTTGCCCCTCGACCAAAAATAAAAAAAACCAAAAAATATATTATTTTAGTAGAAATTAGCTCTGTTTCTCACAATGACCTGTGGAAACAATATCTATAATTGGTTATTTCTTCTTATTTTATGTTTTCCTTTTTTTTTTTTTTTTTGTTTAAATTATTTGTCCTCCAATGTTCTATTTGACAAGCAGCAATGGGGAAGCCAGGTACAGAGATATTCAGCCAATCAGATGATATTCTTTTCTGGTAATTTTTGGCTCCTGAGAAAATTTATTTGCAAGATGATTATTGTTGTAACTGTAAAGAAACGAGAAGTGGAAGGTGACAAAATTAAAAAACAAAAAAACCAGATGACAGTTACAAAACCTTTTTTTTTTAATGAGCTAGTCAACCCAGTTAATCAATAACTAATCATAATTAATTAATGATATATTCATTAAACACATTAATATTGATCGATCAATAATTAACCATCAAATTATCCATCAAATTATCGATCAATATTGACCTAAAGATAACGATACCCTCTAAACTATTTTTCAAGATTTTTTCTCCTTATTTCATACCAATTAAATTGAGGGGTAGGTATAAGAACATTTTATGTCCAAAAAATTAACTTCTTGGTATCAAAATGACATCTTTAAAAAGTGAGTACCATTTTACATTATTAAAAGCATAATATTAGAACAACATTTTTCCTTTTTAATTATTAACTGAATTTTTTTAAAACTAAATCCAAAGTGAACATGCTATTAAACACGGATCCCACCTTTGAACCTCGGACTTTGGGATCCACTTTTTAATGATGTTGAAGACCACCGATGCCTTTTAACATTGTTCAATAAGAAATATCATAATTGATGTTATCTCATGAACATTACATCAAAAACTCTTGCTTTTCTCCAACTTGCATTAAAAAAAAAATTTTTAAAAAAAAGAAGCAAAAATTAGCATTTTTCTAGTTTCTACCTGTTGGTATTTGCAAATCCCCTGTGCATTCGTCCAAAGTTCATCTCCTACCAAATTCATTAAGATTCCTTTCCAAAACCTTTTTTTTTTTTTTTTCCTCCGCTAAGCAGATCCGGATTTGTTCGATTAGGTCCTATCAGCTTGAGCTCGTTTCGGTGCAACAGCAATTTACATAAAGCATCTACGTACAAAAAGCTCAAGAACCTAAACACAAGGGTAAACTATTAACAGATGAGATTACAAATCAGTAAGCTGGAAGTCAGATACCACTTCGCTCCTAGGCCGCACGGGTCCGGGAAATACAAAGATAGCAGCATCTATCTGAAAAAGATAAAACCGAAGAGTTATTTAGAAGTTGAAATCAAAAGGGACAGAAGGATGCATGGGGGGAATGGTAACTGACCTTCTGTATAGAACCTTTACATCTTCTGCTAACATCGGACTGCTCTCCAAGAACTCGTCATCACAATCGTTGATGTCAACAGTCTCCACTGCAAAATCCCGATAGCCACAGTATTCGTTCCACTCAAACCACATCTTGGAAATCTGTTCCTTCTTGAAACAGGTGTCGTGATCTTCCTCTTCTGGTGACTCAGCGGCAACCAGTCGATATGCAGCCACTTTCTTTGTCTGCCCAGGACGGAATGCACGCCCGATTGCTTGGCGGGTTACGGATGGATTCAGATGAACATCCAGGATAATTATTCTTGATGCCCCCACCAAAGAAATACCCTCTCCGCATGCCTTAATTGAGCCAAAGAAAACCTTTGCAGAAGGGGAATTGTTAAAGCGCTCCATCGACCACTCCCTATGCTCGGGGCTTGACTCACCTGAGATAACAAATATTTCTCTTCCTGGACACCACCCCTTTTCTTTCACTGCCAATCTCTCTAAAAATTTTAAGGGCACAAGGTACTGGCTGAAAACCAGCAGCTTTTCCTGCTTCGAGTCGCATAAACTTAGCATATTCAGAAAAAATTTTGCCTTGACTCCCTCGTCTACATCTATGTTTTCTAGCAACTCGTCCATCTTATCGTCGGTTGTGGACCAATTATCAGAAAATGTCTGCAACTTCGGATGCAGATAAACAGCACTCCCAACAGAACTTGCTTTGAATTTTCTCGACAACTTCTTAATTTTTCCAACTTCACGTTTCTGTTTGGAGCCAAGATTGAGAACTACAGTGAAATCGACTAGTCCAGGAAGCTCGTCGAGAAAATCACCTTTATAATAGTGCAGGACCTTGCTGGTCATCTCACGCAGGTCATGTATAACAGACACTTTCCTTCTAAAATCCTTATCTTTCTGCAGTGTATGCTCCACCATATCAAAGAAAGCTGCCTCGCCTGCAGCTTTGAAGTGCTTCCTAATACCTGATATATCTACTTTACTCATGATGCGCTTCACAATCGGCCGGGACGTCTCCATTCTCAGAAACTTTGGTCGAACGAGGTTCAGGATATTAAACACCTCCTTGACGTGATTCTGATAAAGCGTTCCTGAAAGCACAACTTTCCGGGGTGTCTGCACCTTGGCAAGAGATTGCAGGACATCGGTATTCTCGTTTCTTGGAGTATGCCCTTCATCCAAAATTAGAATCGAGGGAGCCTTAAGCAGTATCTCACGACAAGAAGTAGCTGCCTCACTGTTTTCCGGATCACAAACAATGGAGGAGAACTGTTTGTAACCTAGGAAAAGGATACTTTTTGTCTCTACCCATTGTTTCAAAACCTCTAACTGCTGATGTCGACTATCTGCTTTTGCAGTGTAGCAGTCATACAATGGAATATTCTCTATCTGCCAAATCTGAAACTCTTTCTTCCATGTGGTCAAGATTCCTTTCGGAAGAACAACTAGGGGTCGAGCATTCGGATATTTTGCCAGGAAACTCTGCACAAAACTGATTATCATAAATGTCTTTCCCGATCCAGGTGCGTGGGCCAGTATGCAGCCTCCAGGATTATCACCCACCAAGTTGCTGACAAGAAAATTGAAACCCTCCACCTGGTGAGGTTTCATTTTCTTTGTATGCCTCGGGTGGGCATATACTTCAGTAGCAATCAGATCGTCACCAGACAAATCAAGTCCAGCGATTCCTGTTGACTCCTTATCTCTGGAGTTTCGAGAATCTGGCATATAAGTTCGAGATGTCCTTTTTACCTGAAATAATGGGCAACCAAAAACACACATGAAACACAACTTTGTATACAAAAGAAAACGCATAGAAAAATGATTAAAGCAGTAATAAAGAATTTAAGAGATGAATAGCACAAAGGTGTAACTCATAAAGACTCCAAACTCCAAACTACCACTGGTTTACCATTTTGATTTTATGACTACGTAGTGCTCCATGTTGACCGTATCAAACGGCAGGAACAGACTAAAAAGATGAATAAGACCACCAAAATAATAACCTGCCTAAGAACTGTTGATTCTTAAGAATGGGAAAGTAATGCATCAACGTCTTGTCGATTCTCCAAAGAATACCAAGAACAATCGAAGTAGACTGTTGTCCACATAATAAAGAAAACTCAAACTTGTGTTCCAAATGACGGATTGCATAGGAATTTGTAAGCTCTCTATTTCATGGCCCAACCTTAAATTAAAATAAATAAATAAATTCTAGATTCTCTATCTCTTGAAAATATGTATTTAATTATATGGTGCATTCAAAAGTACTGGTTACATCTAAAAGATAATACTCCCATTGGCCACATGTCATCAAATTTACAAATCCAATTTTAAGCATTTAAGCAAAACAGATGCACGTGTATAAAGCTATTTGCCACGTTTGTTTAGTAAAAACGAAGGGTAAATATAGAGAAATATAGAATATATGAATGGACAAAACGAAACCTTACCTTGTTATATTGGAACTCAAATATATTCTCAATTCCTTTTTCAATAACCCCGCAAACACGACAAACATAGCCAAGATCATCTTTTAAGATAAAAGAATGTTCGCAGTTTTCTTCATCCTCTTCTTTCACTTGTTCATCTGATGAAGGATCCGTAGCAACATCCTAGAAGTAGCATGATAGAACAGAAATACACACTCAGTACATATGCTATACGTATGAAAGCTTGCAAAGTGACAAAACATTTTAGAAAGAACAGAAACCCATGTATGAAGAACAAAACTTGAAAGCAGATTCTAATATGACCCACATTGAAAGTCAGCCTTCAGGTTTAGCGTGAAACATGTACTTGGAAGAGAAAACATAACCCGTCAGGACGTTCGGATTCTCTATCATTTTTGCCTTTAATTCCCTATGCTTCTCATTTTTCCACCCATTGCATATTCTTTAACATATTAAGTTGCCTCTCAATTTTCTAATCTCGTATTTCAAAGTTGAGCCTGAGTTGGTAAATGAACATCCTTTAATTATACTTACATACATATATTGGGTTAAAATGGTCAATCTCTTGATCATAGGAAATTTCAAAGTTGAATGTCCTAGCATTAAAGGTTCTAGTGTAAAACTATCTCAAATTTTCTTAGAGAAAATGAAAATGCATGAGGATTATACCGAATAAGATCACTAGGTAAACATATTACGTTTGCAAAACCTACTGTTAGTAGTCCGTAGACACTCGTCATACAATTGAAAACTTTGTGTTCTCAAACTTTTGAAAAATCATTGACCGAACAAATAAGAAGCATAAAGTCTTGACACAATCTACAAAAGAGAGAAACAAACTCATTTGAGAGAAACCTTAGGCTAAATAAAAACATAAGAAAATACTATTATTGCAACCGATCTTTGTAATTCTACCTTGGAAAATTCTAATGCCATAGACATTTCATTCCACATGTCTTGAAGCCCATCTTCCGCAGCACTATCCTCAGAATCACTTTCATCTTCAACACCAACATAAACACCTTTATCCCTGTTGACGTCAGTATTAGTTCCCCCATTAATATTTATAGGTTCCAAGCGAGCTCTTCTATTCGCAACGTCCCTAACCTGCACAAATAATCCTCTCATTAATTCTATACAGGGATAAAATGTCACTGAATCAATGAATAATGCAAACTGAAACTTCGTGAAAGCAAAAGTCCACTGTTTCATTATTTATTGTTATTTTTTCCATCGGGGGCGGGGATTGAACTTGTGAGCTCAAATTTCAAATAGGTGTAGAATTACACCTAGGCTAAGCTTCTAAACACCAAAAATACATTATTTACAACATGGAAAGAATATTTCCTCCTCAAAGTGGCAATTTCCGTTCGAAGAAGAAAATCAGAGTGCGCATACATTTAGGGTACAACATGAAGCTATTCAGTGAACTGATTTGAATTTGGGATTTCTAAAACATGTAGAGATTTATGGAAAAGCGAAAATGAGAAATTAACTTAAAGTAGTCATCCACGTGAAGGGAAACAAAACCATAAACCAAAAAATGCGTTCTGTCACATATGAGTTTGAACAATGCACATGGATAATCCATTTTAGAACAAAAGGCAATGATGAAAGAATTGTTGATTTGTGGACTGAGGCAAGTAAAGATTTGATGCATATGCATATAAAACGTAAGTAAGTTACTAAGTTCACAGAGTTGCAATATGAAACGAAAAATCCTACCAATGCAAGATTGTCATTTAGCACGGTAAACCAACATCTTCTACCGTTCTATGTCATATTTAAGGTTGAATTACCTCTATATCCTTCATAAAAGATCCTCCGGATGATTGGTTCAAGAAAACAGCCTGAAAATTATAAGAAGGTCCCTGGTCTTCTCCATCTTCTTCATCAGAATCAATCGTTATAACAGGCAATGGTCTAGTTGGAGTGTCATTTGCAGCAGAATCATCATCCAAGTCGATGACATTACTTTGTGCCGAATAAGCCATTTGCCCATTTTCCAACTTAGAAGACTCTTTGGCTTCATTCTTTTCAGCATCAACGAACTGATTTATAAGTGATGGGTACTTCTCAAAATACGGGTATAAAGTTAGCATCTTCAGAGCAAGAAGGGCCTCTATATCTTTCGTGACACTTCCAAACTTACCAGCATCTAACCCATCAAGAAAACCTCGAGTAGCAAATGGATCAGAAAAATCCACAACTTTTAAAGTAGTTACTGGTTTATCCGGCACAACATCATCACTCGCATGCGAAGGGACGGCCGTTGCGTCATTAAGTCTTCGATCATTAGAAAGTCTAGGTCGTTTATGTCCTGGGGAAATGGACTGTTCATTACGCATACTGGATGGGGAGGCGATCCCGTCATGATATCTTCCATCAATAGAAAATGCAGGTCGTTTTTGCCCCAAATAAAACTCTGATCACAAAATGAAGTGAAAAAGAAAAATGCTAAACGTTAGGACCACATTCAACTATATTGAAACAGTAACCGCAATGCTAGAAAACACAATCTCAGAAGCAATTAAAAGTTAAGTTTGTGTACTCATACTCTGTGTAAGAAAACAGGTTATTATCCATGAAAATTGCAAATGCTTCGTTGTTGAAGAGCAAAAAAAGGAATGCCAAATGCTTTTATATTTGAGCATATCCAATTGAGTTTAAATAGCCCAGCTATTTTAACAGCCATTAATTTAGATGGTACGGCTGTTCGTTCTCATCAACAAGGTCTTGGGTAATCAGTCCCACCGCGGTGGCCGGAGTATTTATATAGACAATCATTTGGTGAGTGATCCATATACCACGCAAAGATGCACTACTTCCCGGAGTTATCCAATTATGCTACCCTCTATCCCTATAACCATTTTCGTCATTAAAAAAAAAAAAAAAAAAAATTTTCCGGCTATGTTCAGTATTCAGTTTTTTTATTTGTTCACACATTCATTTGCTTAATGGAACACATCAAAGCAAAGGCAGCAGCTAAGCTATAAAACTTCAAGAAGAAAAAAGTAAAAATATTGCTGCAAAATTCATCATCCCATGAATCCTTCGTCCTCTCAAACTTTTCGAATTTACACAACATAAGAATAGTGCAAAAATTTTAAATTCTAGAATTTTCTAAAAAGAAAATAGTGCAAAAATATCAGTTCTCTTTGGAGGGAAAAAAAATCGCATGCAGAGGAATTCAAAGCATACAAAAATTCTAAGAAAATTAAATAAAAAATAAAATAAAAAAAAGGAAAAAGCATAAATATATTCACGCTTTTCTATACAGAAGAATCAGCCCAAATTGCCTAATAAATTAGGTCAAAATAAGGGTTTCTGTTGATTTCAAAATCGCAGAAAAAGGAAATTTCTCAGATTCCCGTAACAAAATGCGAAAAAGAAAGCGATAAACGAAATGTAGAACGCGATTCAAAGAAAAAGCGCCAAAAAAAAAAAAAAAAAGAAAGAGAGATAGAGAGAGAGAGAGATACCTAGAGACATAATGGGGTAGTAGAGAGGTAATGAGTTCAGAGTGAGTGGGTGAGGTCGAGTTCCCTCACTTCTCCCTTCGACTCGGACAGAAGAACAAGAAATAAAAGAGAAGAGAAATATTTGGTGGGTGGTACGGATGCTCAGTTATAGGTGTTAAGCTTGTGAGACTCGGCCCACCCATGTGCCTTGTAATTTTCACAATTTTATACCGAGAACGACGAAAATAACATATTGAATTATCATTCTCATTCTTTAAAATAATAATAGAAATTAAAATATTATTATCCAATAATATAATTGTGTCAAAAAATTAAAGTTAAAATACAAAAATATTCTTTAATCAAAATCCTCCAAGCTCAAACCTTCCTCACTTTAAATCTTCAAAAGCATAATAACTATTAAAGGTAAAAAAATAAATCAACAAGTTCAAAAATATAAAATATGTTATATTTTTACACTAATAAAAAAATATGTTATATATTTAAAATATGCCTTTATAATATGTTATGTAGTATAAATTCTGAATTAATGTGTATATAGAAATTTATAGCTAAATAATTTTTTTAAGAAGTTTTTTAATAAACAGTTTAAGTTTTTAAAAATTAGTTAAAATATATATTTTTTTAAAATGATCAATCAATGATTGATTAATTGATCATATAATGTAGTTAATTTTATTAATTAGTGACAATTAGTTAATAACTAATATTGATTAAATCTAGAAAGATGACAAAGAGTCATTTGCTAGATAAAAATATGTTGGGCATCTATTAGATTAGGTGACTAAAAAATATCACTCAACCTAATTTTTCATTTATATATCTTAATTGATAGCAAGATATAAACAAAGAAAGTAAAATAAAATATAAATAAATAAATTTTATTGAAATATCATGTGACAGGTATTAGAACAGTCACATGAAGAGCATGGAGGCTAGAACATTCGCTTTTCTTGTATATGCTAAAGAATTAGAACCGCCGTATGAAGAGCATGAGGCTATAATGAAAATAGCAATCCGCTCTTTTATATATGATAAAGATACATATACACACTAACACTCCATTTGGTAGAAGAAAAGAAATAAGATTAAAAAAAAAAAAAAGTAGGTTAAATTACTTATTTAGTATTTAAAATTTTAACATTGTTCAATTTTGACACCTGATATTTTTTTTATAATTGAAATGCAACTAAATTTTCAAATATCGTTACAATAATCCTTTCCGTTAATTTTTTAGTAGAATTCGTTAGTAATTTGATCAAAAAATGATGCTAACTAACGGATTCAGTTTAAAAATTAACGAAAAAAATATTATAATAACATTTTTGATTATTTATGATTATTTCAGTTATGAAAAAAAAAAAAGAGAATATTCTTAAATTATTAAATTGTTATTATGATAGTTATTTCCATTTTTTTATTTATTTTTTATCCTTCTTCTTCTGCATGCTTCTCCTCTCATGCTCCTCCTCCATTTGCCTGCCCCCCCCCCCCCCCCCCCCCCCCCCCCCCCCCCCCTCTCTTTTTTTTCTTTCTTTTTCCCTTCATCTTCCTTTTCCACTTCCACATTTGCTCTCTCCTGCTCCTTTCACCATTGTAAGTAGAGATTCTATCAAATCCCAAATCTCAAATCCTAACTCCAAAGTTCAAAATCCAAACCTTAAGGAGGGAGGGCCAAATACACTCAGGCCAGAGCTTCGTTGATCGTTGGGATGCCCATCAAAGAACGATCTTGTAAACTGATTATAGAATCGCGTGAGAAGATGATATATATATATATATATATATATTTTAGTTGGTTTGTCCTGCTAAAGTTGTGTTTTTCAGTTTGTTCTTTTGTCTTCTTGACCGCCGCACCACACCTTGGCTTTTTTTTTCTTTTTTTTTTGGGGAGTTTGAGGTAAATAGCGCCTTTTTCTTTTTTCTTTTTTTTTTTTAGTTTTCAAATGAATTACTAATTAATCAAATCTGAAGAAAAAAAATTACAAACGATCATTTTGTTAAATAAAAAAGATTAGGCGACCAAAATAGACCACCCAACTTATTTTTCTTTCTTTCTTTTTTTTTTTTTTATTTTTAATTCTCCTCTCCTTAATCCTCTTGTTTTCCTCTGCCTGTTCAGATGAACTTTTTATTTTATATATGTCAATTTCACTGATGGTAGCAGTAGTTTACTAAAACAGAGACTCAATAAATCTCAGACGGATTTAACATTAGTCGTTAGCTTAAAAGTTGAGTTAAGATTTTAGAATCAACCGAGGGAAGAAGTAGAACACTAATAACAAGTCAGTTGGATGCCAAATGTGTCCTTTCCACATCCTTTCACTCAATTTCACCGGCAGTGTACACACCGTCACATCAAAGGTCATTTTGGCTCTCAGACTCAACCTAAGTTTTTCATCTTAATTTATTATTTTTTTTCTAAAAATTAACAAAAATTATAATAATTTTTAAAAGTCAACCAACTTCAATTTAAAAATTTCATTAAAAACAATATTTCAAACTCAAGCGAATCTCTGTAGACTAAAAGAATCCACCCATAGAGTTTCAAGAGTAATGCCAAACTTGAACAATATTTATACAATTACTAGAGCCTCTAGTTGTGAGATTATTAAACGTTATATTGCACCAGTTAGTGGTAGTGCTATATTAAAACTAATTGCTTTAGTTATTTACAAGCCTAATGCCGTGCGTGCACGGTGGTAGCAGCAAAAAAAAGTTAAAAACAAATTATGAGAATAAATAATATACATTAAGTGTAGTTAATTAAGGAAGGTAATATATTTACAATAACTTGAGAAATCAGTTTTTTTTTGTATGGAATTACTTAATAAAAAACGTAAACCATACAATTAAAATTACAATAATTTCTAATCATAAAATTATTTAAATACAAAAATTTTTATAATAAATTTAATATTACAACAATATACTGAAAAAAAAATATCCTCGGGTAATAGGGAAAAAAAAAGCCAAGGGAAAAATCCAAGTATAAAACAACAAATTAACTTAGAATAATAATAATATTATAATAAATAATGAAAAAACAGAATGCTAAATGTGTATTATACTTAATTATATAGTAATCTAAATATATAACCAAATACAGCACATACACATAAACATATATACTACAAAAAACTAACATAAAAATTTTTTTAAAACATTTATATTTGCTTGAGATCTCATTAATAGCATCCATTAATGAATAGCCATAATACAATTCAGCAGCATCTTTAATAGCTACCAAGTAAGATATTTGGGAATGTGTCAAAAAAAAAAAAGGAACAAAAAAACCGGGGGTAGGGGTTAGAAATGTTTTCATCAAACAGAGAGAGAACAAAGAGAAGCAAATAGGAAAAGTAGTACCAATAGATAAAAATACAGAAAACTTTTAAAATATTACAATAGTATGAAATCAGCAATATATAATGAATACTATTGTATAGTAACAAATCAAATTTAACACAAATCCCAAACACCCACGGCAACAGTAAAAGATGGTCAAACAGTTTATGTAACATATGCTATCAATAATACCATATTCAGCATCATAGACCAAATTAAAGAAGAAATCTGGTATATTCATTATTGTATAGTTAAATAGAGATCATCATAGCATATAAAACTATGATTCAAAACTTTTTGGTAAAAATATTTAGACCAACAGACACACGCAAATCAGAATAGGAGAAAGGAAGAAAAAAAGAAAGAAGAAGAAACACAATACAAAACAATCAACTTATCATATATAACATAATCATATAACCTGTTTGAATAATATTTATAGAACATTTATACATAAAAGAGAAACAACTATATACACTGTGAGAACATAAAATGGCAAAGGGGAAAAAAACAGAGAGAAAAACAAAAAAACAGAGGGGAAAAAAACAGAGAATAAAAAAATTCAATCCCTTTACAATATCATCATAATAATAAACATATTGACAGAATATGTAAATCAACTGGAAAACCGAGAAAACCAACTACTAACAACATACAAATGAAAACGGCAATGAAGACTAATTAAAAGTCTTAAATAAACATAGTACCTGGATAACAGAGCAGGTTTAGACAGGAGGCAAATAGGATTCAAACCAAAGCAGTTAAGACGATTTTACAGAAGTTTTAATAGTGCAGGACAGGGGTGAAACATAAATGGAAAGAATTTGTTTATAAAGAGAGTTAAGTAAATGAGAAGAGTCGGTGGAAGAAAGAGGCACGAATTTTTGGAGATAACAGATAAGGGAAAAAATTTTACATAATGAGTTGCATTAATGACAGAGGTGTAATCGGGAAGATATCTCAGTCAAAGTAGTGATGAACAGTCACATGCAGCCATCTAACAAATCACAAAATTACAACAGGGGAAAAAAAACAGATAATATAAAAGCATTAAATGTTAAAGACAGCTTTCAAAAAACTGTAATCATAACCACATAACTAAAGAGGTAAAAAAATTTAAAACCTGGTTTGAATCAAACTAAATGATCATATACTACAATTAGTAAATTTTTACCAAATGCTTAAAACAGAATAAAAAAACATGATAACCAAACATCACACACGGTAAACGAATTATATCAAAATCGCTAAAAAAACCAACAAAATATTACCCGAGGAGAAAAAGGAAAAAAAATTACAGATTTAGAAATCAAGCGAGAAAAAAATCTTCAACGTCCTCTTCATAGTTGCATTTGTCCATTTCGTCACCGTTTTTATGCCAATCTGCAGAAACCAATAAAAAAAAAGAACAAAAGCAAAAAAACCGGAAACAAGACCGAAATAAACCCAAAAAAAAAAAATCTTCAATATACCCAATCTCTTGTTTACGTTACTCAGTCTACCTTTGTTTGAAAAATGAAAAAACACAGATTGAAAAAATACGCAAAATAAAAAAAAAGAAGAACCGTTTTTCAAGAGTAAAGATCAAAGCCAAGACTGAGAAAACGAAAAAAAACCAAGCAAAACAACAATGAATGCAAAAAACAACATATTCAAGACTAAAAACCAACACTTGCTCCACAAAAATGTACCGAACACAAAAAAGGGAAAAAAAAAAAAAAAAGAGAAAACGGTCAAAAAAAAAAAGGGTTCCGAGAGGGAAAAATTAATAATCCGAAAAAAAGTTATACTCCCACCACAAATACTGTATCCGAGAGGGGAAAAAAAAGGGGGGAAAACCCTCGATAAAAAATTAGGGTTCCCAAACCAAAACCCCCAAATCTGAGGCAAAAAAAAAAAAAAAAATCGTAACGAAAACAACATTGAAGGATAAAACAACACAATAAGGATGAGTATCTACA
This sequence comes from Ficus carica, assembly GCA_009761775.1. Taxonomy (NCBI): domain Eukaryota; kingdom Viridiplantae; phylum Streptophyta; class Magnoliopsida; order Rosales; family Moraceae; genus Ficus; species Ficus carica. Next base: position 15,236,154 of record CM019748.1, on the reverse strand, counting down.
CTTTCAACATAAAAAACATCTGGGCGAAAAAAAATAATGCAGCATTCAAAAATTAGGGTTCGGAGATAGGGGAACAAAAATCAAAATCAAAAGTGAGCATTGCAAAAAAAATGAAATAAACAAAACCCAATAGAAAAAATCACTCAAAGTTTTCGAAAGAAAAAAAATTCCAAAAAAAAAAATTCCAAGAACAATGAACAAAAACCGAACTTCCAAATCTTGAGAGAACAAACACAATCAAACGAAAAAAACCATGAACAATACAAACCGAAACCAACAAACACAAATGATCGGCCATCAGTGCAAAAGAACCCCAAAATCGAGGGTTTGGATGCCAAAAATCCAAAGAAGAAGAAGACAAAGAGAAACAGAGCAGTAGAGAGAGAGAGAGAAGGGAAATATAAAATACACAAACACAAATCAAGGAGCATAAATCGGGCGGTGAAAAGGTAGAAGAGAGAAGGGAGAAATAGGTTGGAGAGCAAAAATTCCAGAACATGAGAAAGAGAGAGAAACGGCAGGAGTAGAATAAGCAAGGAAAAAAAGTAGAGAGAGAAAGGGCAAGAGACAATGGCGCAGCAGGAAGGAGAAAGGGGAAATTAGGATTTGGAGGGCAGAGTCGTCATACACTATACCAACAGTCACCGGCAGCAAGGAGTGAGGGGCAAAACTGTCTTCACACCAGTGGCGTGGGCAAAATTGCCCTTTTACTGTGGAACCCCATCCGGTAGTCAGGGAGAGGAGGGCAAAACAGTAATACATATCTATTAATATATTATCATTTTACAAACTTTACTATTGCCGGTCATGTAATCCACTTAGTGGAAAGAAATGGTATCCATACAATAAAAAAAAGAAGGAGAAAAAAAAACGGATGCAGACTTTACAAACGTTTTCTCAAACAAACACAATAAATAAAAAAGCAGAAATACTCATTGCAAATAAAAAGTTAAAAAACAGTTTGAAAAAATTACAATAGTATGGAAATAAAATTATACAATATGAATGCCATTACAGAATGAGAAAAACAATTCAACACAAAATCCTAAACACCTACGGCAAACCTTAAAGATGATCAAATAGTATATGTAACATATACAGTCGATAATATCATATTCAGCATCATATACCAAATTAAAAAACATATCTAGTATATACATCATTGCACAGGTAAACAGAGATCATCATAGCATATAAAAAGTGTGAGCCAAAACTTTTTGTTAAAAATATTGACACCAACAAAAAACGGAATCAGAGAGAGGATAATAACAACAATAAAACATCATAAAAACACAGAAACTCAAATATACATTAGACTATGATATAGACTAATCTAAATACATAACTAAATACACAAACATACATAAATATATATATTACAAAAAATTATAAAATAATTTTTATAATATATTTAATATTATGCTCAGATCTCATTTATATTATCTATTAATGCTAACCATAATACAATTCAACATCATCTTCCACAGCTACCAAGTGTGATGTTTGGAAATGTGTCCAAAACAAAAAAAGAAAAAAGGGGGGGAAAAAAAAAAGGATAGAAGGTTTATAAATGTTTTCCCCAAACAGAGAGAACAAATAGAATAGCAGAAATGATCATTATAGATAAAAACAGGGAAATAGTTTCAAAATATTGCAATAGTATAGAAACATAATTATATAATATGAACGCTATGACAGAATGACAAAAACAAAGTGAACACAAACTTTCAAACACCCACGGCAACCGTAAAGATGGTCAAATAGTTTATGCAATATATACAATCGATAATACCATATTCAACATCATATACCAAATTAAAAAAGGTATCTGGTATATGCATCATTACAGAGTTAAACAGAGATCATCATAGCATATAAAAACTGTGGTCCAATACTTATTGTTAAAAATATTTACACCAACAAAGAGGGAGAAGCGAAGAAGGACGAAACAAAAGAAAAACGAAAAAAAAAAGAAGAAAAAAGAGGAGTAGAATAGAAATCAGTAAAATTGTGACAGAAAACGGCCAAAAAAAAAAAAGACAGAAGAGAAAAAACCACAATGGGAAAAAATTACATCTGTTTACAACATTATCATCATCATAACAAACATATTGATATAATATATAACTCAATAAAAAAAACCAACAAACAAACTATTTACAATATATAAAATGAAAAGAGCAGTCAAACTGATTAAAAATCTTAATAAACACAGTACCTGGATACATAACAGAGCAGGCTTCAACGAAAATAAATGAAGACTCAGAACAAAACAGTTAAGGAGGATTTTACATAAGCATTAATAGTGAAGAGAACGAATGAAACAATAAATGAACAAATGTTGTTATAAAAGAGAGGTTAAATGGAAGAAACAAAGACGGTGAGGAAAAGTACTTGGGACAGAACAGATAAGCCAAAAAAATTAACATAATTACTTGCATTAATGACAGAAGGTCCAGCCGGGAAAAAGGTCAATCAGGGTTATGATGAACAGTAACCTAAAAACCCCTAACAATCACACAATTACAACGACCGGATAAAAAACAGATAATATAAAAGCATTAAATGGTGAAAGACAGATTTTGAAAGCTGGTAATTATAAACACACAACTAAATAGTAAAAACATTTGCGAATTAGCTCGAATCTAACTATATCACCACATACCACAGTTATTAAAGTTCTCACTGATTCCTTAAAACAGAATAAAAAATCATCATAACAAAACATCACACACACCAAGCCAATTATATCAAAATTGCAAAGAAATTCAGAGAAATTCTACCCGGGGAGGGAAAAAAGCAAAAATTACATATCTAAGAATCAAGACACAAACTATACTCAATGTTCCTCTCCATACGTGTAGTTCTCCATTCTATGAGCATTGTTATCCCAATCTGCAAAAACCACTCAGAAAAAATAAATAAAAACAAAACAGGGGAAACAATACCAAAATCGAATAAACCCAAGCAAAAGGAGAATTTCAAGATACCAAATATTTTATTTCCATTTTTTACTCTGCCTTTGTTTTGGAAAACGAAAAAAACTAATTAAACAATACTCATAATAATAAAAAGGAAAAATCTTCCAAGACTAAAAAGGCAAACTAAAATCTGATAAAAATTTCGAAAAACAAAACACAACCAACAATGATGGCAAAAACGAAACATTCGAAAAGATAAAACACAATCACCCACACACTGCATGCATATTGCCTTAATATAATATCCAACACTCTTAACGCCTCTTGGGAGTTCTAAAAAATGAAAAATTTGAAAAGATAAAACACAATCACGCACACACTGCATGCATATTACCTTAATATGATATCCAACACTCTTAACGCCTCTTGGGAGTTCTCAGATTCTTGACCTCGCAGAGCATTTGCAATTGCTTGCATGGGATTTTTTCCAGCAAGTTAATTTGCACTTTAAAAGTTTTTGACTGATGCTGTCGGCAAATTTTGTTTGAGTCATTCTCAGATGAACTACCATAACCGTCAGAACTACATTTTCTATTGCTCTTATACCAAAACGAAGCAACAAAAAAAAAAGGGAAAAAAAGAGTAAAAACTAATGAAGCCATGATAAAGACAAAATCATTCAATAACACCCAACACCTCCATCTCTCTGCTGAAACATCATCAACCACAACAGTGAAATGAAGTTCATTTCATGCAAGAAACCGAATAATAAATAAGCTCTTCTCACCATCATAGGCAAAGTCTTTATCAGTTAAAAAATAATAAACCACAAAACAACACAATAAACATTACCGAATACTAAATAAGCTCTTCTCACCATCATAGGCAAAGTCTTTATCAGCTAAACAATAATGAACCACAAAACAACACAATAAACATTACAATGTACACCCTCAACACCCCCCCCTCCCCCTGCCTCGCCCACCAGGAGGAAAAAAAATGTACATTAAAAAAGAGAAGTCGGAGATAGCGAGGGAAAATCCAAAATAAAAATTTACCAAGCCAACAGAATGAAATAAAGAGAACGCAACAACAACATTCATTCAAGAGCCGCCACCCCCCTCCTCCCAAAGGAAAAATCCCAAAAAATACGGTTCCCAGCTACAGGGGGGGAAAAAAAACAAAAACCAAAACTGACCATCTCAAAAAAACTCAGCTACAGGGGGGGGGGGAAACAAAAACCAAAACTAACCATCTCAAAAATTCTAGTACCAAAACTTATGCAAAAATATCCAAAAGGAAAAAAATATGAGGAAGGAAAAAAACAAAAAAAAAAAGGAGCAAGAACACTTGGCAAAATCAAACTTCCAACCAAACGGAGAAAACCATCAACTATACAAACCCAAACCAACAAAAAGAGAACAATCGACCAACACTACAAAACAACCCAAAAAAAAAAAAGGAGCAAGAACACTTGGCAAAAATCAAACTTCCAACCAAACGGAGAAAACCATCAACTATACAAACCCAACCAACAAAAAGAGAACAATCGACCAACACTACAAAAACAACCCCAAAATCTAGGCTTGAACACCAAAGCAGTAAAGAGAGAGAGAAAGAGAAATAAAACATAAAATATAGAGACACAAAATGGATGAACATAATCAACGGTGAAAATCAAAAATCGAAGGGAAAAAACAGGCCTTACAGAGGAAAACTTCGAAGAAGAAGAAAGAGAAACACAGAAAGGTAAAGAGAAAAAAAAAACAAAAAAATTTAAAATAGAGAGAGAAACAGAAAAGAAAATGGGCGGCAGAAGAGAGAAGAGGAACGGCAAATAGACTTCCCAATGCAGTAACCAAGAAAGAAATAGAGCCTCGAGAAGCAAAAGCTTCGAAGAAGGAGAAGGAGATAGGCAGAACAGTAGAGAGAGAAAGAGCCTGAGAAAGCAGAGCTTCGAAGAAGGAGAGGAGAGAGAGAGAATAGTAGAGAGAGAAAAAGGCTGAGTACAAAACAGTAGAGAGAGAGCATAGAAAAGACCAATGGGCGGCGAAGAGGGAAGGGAAAAGTCCAGGCGGCAAAAAGAGTGGAGGGCATTATCGTCTAGTCACTGTACAAATAAAGATCAGCAGGCCAGGAATCAAGGGCAAATGCGTCTTCACAGCAGTTGAGGGGTAGGAATCGCCCATTTCACTGTGAATGGCTACCCGGCAAGCAACCACATCAGAAGGATAAAAACGTTAATTGCACTGTGGAGTACTGTGCATTACTGTTCATTGGGCGGAAAAAAACAGAGGGAAAGTAGAAGGAAGCACTGTGAATTACTGTTCAAAGAACAGGTAAAACACCCCTTTCCTTTAGTATATGTACGAGTCTAATACCCGTGCGTTGCCCGGTGTGGGGAAAAAAGTTAACAAAAACAGAGTATACAAATAAATAATTTACATTAACGGTAAATAATTAGAAAATATAATTATTTACAATAAGTTTCAGGATTTAGTTTAATATTGAATACATGCGAATATATATTATCATATCAAAGTATATATAGGTTTGTATGGAATTTATATTTATATTTATATATATAAAAAGTTATCAAACATGTAGTTTTTTTTACTATCATTGAGTACCGCTACTCATGTTTAATTTTCTTCAATTTCTCCTCCGATCTCTGTCATAATAAAACATTATTATATGTTAGTAAAGTGATGTTTATGGTTGATATATAATCTAAATAAATTTGTGAATTTATTATGTAATCCTATATAAAAAATATTGTTACGTAGTATCTTTTTTTTTCTTTGAGAAATCACTTGGAGATAAAATTTTGACTTGTAATTGAGGAAGTTGATGGTGAGAATTAAGTAATAATATATTAAATTAGTTAATAATTATGAATATAAATATATATGTTATATAAGGAAATATAGAAATTGAAATAAAATATAGCTAGTAACATACCTTGTTTTTTCTTCTCCAGAAACAGGTTTAGTAAATGTAAGTTGTCTTTTTGCTGTCTTTTTGCCTTCTACCTGGGGTGTCTCTGGGTCAAAAGAGGTTACAGATGATATAGTTTCCGTAGAAGGTATAGTTGTTGGTGCAGGTAATGACAGTGGTTGGACATCATCGTCAAAGCTTTTTATAACGACTGCATCGATAAAAGCTCCTCTAGGACGAAATTGGATGACAAATATTTTTGACATGGCTTTGAGCTGGTTTAGGATAGGAGGGATACAGCTGGATCGGTGTATCCTTCTTGGATCGTTAGTATTGAGCACGGTTTGTTGATTAATGATTGGACAGTTTTTCCAAACATCACAATGTTCATTCCTCCAGTGCTGTCTTCGATCCGTGCATTAATTTTGTACCTGTTGAAAGGAATAATATTTATTTAATTTTTGATCACTTAAGCATTTATATATGTTTTTTTTTTTATAATAGAGATAAAGTTAATTACCAACTAATTGGCATTGTAGTCAAATGTCCATGATTGTCACACCACCATGATGTCCCTGATTGTTTAATTTGTCTGTAACATCGTGGACAGGCATTGTAAAACCAACCTTGGTGGATATGAAGTTCGGTAATGATCGCCTTCACTGTGAATTTTGTTTCCTGTTGGATAAATTAAATAATATTAATAATATTTACTAAATTATATTTTATAATTTGTATTTAATTATTAAATATTTACCTGGTTTTGATATGGGTTTAAAGCTTGAGCTCTATGATTGTGGTTCGATTTATTGTCTTCTGTTCTTCTAATGGTAATGGCTTTTTTGTTGATCCAGCAATAAAATCAATTCCTTGTATAGAATGGCTGAATCTATAGAAAAATAATATATAAACAAAGTTAGTATCCTATTAAAATCAATAAATTTAAATAATATGGTAATTTATAAGTAAAAATTATAGTACCTTTTTTTAATTTTTTTGGTTTCTGGAATGTCAGGATCAATGTAAAATGAAGTACCGCTGGTGCTTGCAACATAGAGTCCACCTATATATAAATAATTTTCGTAATTAATGATGAATAATATAAAATTTTAATATTTTTATTCAGAAAAGTCAGGAAATTATTTGTTAATTATTATATATATACTTACCCATATATTGTTTAGCAGCCATTGATGAAAACGCTTATCACAACTGGTTCAGGCATTGTTTGAATGAATTTTCATCAATGTTGTCACCAATTTCTCCCCACAAAGTGACATTAAGTGTTTCTTCTCTGTTGAAAAAAATAAATATAAATAAATTATTTATTTGTAATAAATTATGTTATTTTTAAAAACATATTTTTTGAATATATTATTTGTACGTACCTAATATTTTGAATGACACAAACCTCGTCTTTTTACCATTCTGTCATTTATAGTAGATTCTTTTATACCTTTGATTGAGATAACACGACCAATCACATCTAATATAATATAATAAATAAAAAGTTATTAGTTATTGATTTGTATAAATTAATTTATTAATTATTAAGTATATAATTAATAACTATGAACATTATATAAAAGTTACCTGATAGAATATCATTGATATCGATCTTTGATGTTAATTGATCGAATTCCACAAAATTAAATTTATGTTGAGGTATCTCTGGTATGTCTTCCTCAACGATCTTGAACACTGTGGATCTTGCAAACTGTAACATTGCTGCATGGGGAACAATCTTGTACTTCTGTTTGTTGTTTGTGATTAAGAAGTTGCTGATTTCATATATAGTACCTAACTGCATCTTATCCGATATAAAGTCTGCATCCTTTGCACGAATGAATCCGTGTATTGCTTCATCCTGTATTAAAAAATATATATATTTGTATATTGTTATTATTATTTATATACTAAATATTAATTTAGAATGAAATTTATTAGTAGTATAATATTTATAAGAAATAAATTAAGTTACCTGTTTGTCACTAATAAGCAATCAAGGCTTATTAATCGTCCAGTGTTATAGTCTGTGTTTCTCCATAGCCGACTACACTCAAGCACATATAGTCTGATGCGTCTCTCCTGGCTTTAATATTCGTATTGGACTGAACATTTTCTATAAATAAGAGGAATATATATAAATATATGTATTAAATTTTGACAAATGTAATTATTATTTTGTAATAAAATAAACTGAAGTATGATTTATTATAATATTTATGCATAAAAGTTTGTCATGTTTGATAAATATTATGCAATATTTCTTTGTTAATAATGTTTTTAACATGATTTGGATATTTATTAATTGTTTCATGTATTAAAATATATAAGCCTTCCGGTGAAGTGACTCTGGATAAAGCAACATATAATGGCCATGGCTAAAAATTTCATCTTCTAAATATAGTCCAACTTTGTTTAAAGATTGACCTTGGCTTTTGTTTATTATCATTGCATAACAAATTTTTAAAGGAAATTGTCGTCTTTTTAAAACAAAAGGCCATCTTGATTCATGCACTGTCATTTCTATTCTAGGTATATAAACTTTTTCATTTATATCATTAGAATTAATTATGCGGCCTTCGACAATTCTATTTGTTAATTGTGTAATAATCATTCTTGTACCATTACATAACCCATTGATTGATTAAGATTTCGCATTAACATAACAGGAATTCCAATTTTAAGTTGTAATTCATGTGGAGGTAAACCATTAAAAGTCAGAGTATGTAAAAATTCTGGTGGATATAAAAGATTTAATTCTTCTAAATTTCCAGATGATGAAAGTATAGTGTCACAACTATAATAAATTTTGTATCTGTAGGTACTAAAGATAGCATATATTTATTTATTTCATTAGTTGTTTTATTTTTGGGTGTAATAATCGCACGTTGTTTTAAATAATCAATATTTTGAAAATTATTATTGAAATTATTGTATATTATGGTGGAAATACATTCAATAGAATTTTTATTATATTGTATTAAATATTTTTCTGGTATCTCTATCCAAGTGGCATCTTCGTTTTCTGGATCTTTTATACCATTTGTTGTTCCATCACCAATATTTAATATCCATTCTGAAAAATTAGTTATTTCTATTTGTTTTTCAATACAGTAATTCATTTCTTTTTAATCGCATGTTTTCTGTTAAAGTAAGTATACGAAAATGTGGCCAAAGATAAGAATTAATTATAGTTACATCAATAATATTTTCTTTTGTACCATTTGGAACAACAGGTAATATTTGTCTGAAATCACCACCTAATACAACTGTCATTCCTCCAAAAGACAATTCATAATTATTTTTTAAGTCTTGCATTGTTTTATCTAAAGCTTCGAAACAATATTTATTAGTCATAGGTGCTTCATCCCATAAAATCAATGTGGTTTTTTCTATTAATTTTGCTAATTGAGTAGATTTTTTAATTTGGCAAGTTGAAGATTCATCAATTGAAAGAGGTATGTGAAATCTTGAATGTGCAGTTCGTCCTTTTGGTAATAATAATGATGCTATTCCAGATGATACTACAGCTAATACTATTTCACCATTTGATCTAATTTTACTTATAAGAGTATTCCATAAGTATGTTTTTCCTGTACCTCCATAACCATATATAAAAAATAAATTATTATGTTTGTTTTTAATTGCGGCTAAAATTTCGTTATAAATGAAATATTGGTCTTGATTTAAATTTTGTACTAAATTGATATTTTCTTCTTTTAATTTATTTATAGTCATAATTGAGTTCTTCTCTTAAAATATTATTTTTTAAGTCGTCAATTAATGATCCAGTAGGAAGTGGAAGATTATAATGTGATAAAGAAGTCGAATTTAAATTTAGTAATTTTTCTAATTCATATAATACAAAATTATATAATTCGTGTTCTGGAATTTCAAATCTTGGATTGTTAAATAATTGTCTTATTTTGTATAAGATATCTTCACACAATAATTTCCAATGGTCTTTCAAGAAATTTTGTTGGATCAGAAATATTACAAAATAATAATATAATAAAAAACAGTTGTCGAAGTTGAGTAGATGTTGACCAAAATGATGCTTCTTTTATTGATTCATCCCATTCTTTATCATCTCCTAATAAACCCAATGCATAGCAAGCCATTTGATTTGTAGGATAAACTGTATTATTTATGGTTCTAAGTGATTCAAAACTTGTTGCTCCTTTTTGATGATTCAATAATAATTTTAAGTAATATAATTCACCTGAACCTGGGTGGATATAAAATGTTCTTCCTATAGTATGACCGTTTTGTCGATGAGTCCAAACTTTTTTTTTATTATTCCATACCCATTTTGTTGGAAATTCTGTATAAGTAAGTTCTCGAGCATCTATATTAGTTTTATTAATTTCCATCCATTCTGTTAATGTTGTTTTTTGAATTTGTGGTTGACGTATTATATTTTGAAGTTGTTGATTTTTATTAAATGTGATATTTTGCATATTTGGTAAATGAATAGATAGTCGTTGGACAGCTGGATTTCTATAATGAATTGAATATTCAAATATTCTCCAAATTGCTTCATAAGGTGTGATGTATCGACAATTAAGGTAACTTTTTATTTCATCGATTTCTTTATAAATTGTTGACTCATTATTTTCAGTGATAATATTATCTTCAATTACAGCTTGTATTCTATCTGGACCTTTTGTAAGATATTTAAATAAATATTTAATTAACATAGATTGAGAACAGATTTCAACATTAATGTGAGCATTATATTTTAAGCATAATGTTCGATTATATGGAACAACATATCTATTATCAAGTTTAATACCTTCTTTTATAACATTAAATTCTGTATCTCTACGACGATAAATAACAAAACCATTTTCTTCTATAGTTGTTTCGTTTTTTATTTGTTTTGGGAATTTTTTTGAACATTTGGAGTTTTCATACATGGTGCATTTGTTTTTGCATATCCACATGGACCATGTATCATATATTCTGTTATAATTTTATATCGTAAAGGATCTTTTATTGGATTTGGTATTTCAGCTGAAATAAATTTGTCTATTTCTGTACCATTATGAAATTTATGTTCAGGATGTAACCAAAACAGCATATGACAATGAGGCAAACCACGTTTTTGAAACTCCACAACATATAGATCTAGACAAAAACAACAGGGAAAAAAAATTAGTTTTTTTATTTTATTATTGAAAAAAATAATAATAATAAGTAATGGAATTTTTTTTATTTAAAATAAATTAACTTACCTGCTATTATAGTTCCAAAAATATCACCTGATTTTATTGTAGCTAACAAATGATTTAATTTTATTTTAATATTCTACTTATAATATCTGGTCTGTCTTCAGATTTTTGTCCTGCTATTATATTTAAACTTCTTTTGATTTCTGGACATTTAGGATTACATGTAAATGTTAAAAATATAACAGGATTTCCATAATGTCTACAAATTGCCATTGCATCTTGATAATTTTGAATCATATATCTTGGACTTCCAGTATGAGATGATGGTAAAATAATTCTTTTTCCTATCGCTTTCGCGTTTGTATCACCTCTAGTTATAGCATCTTGGATACCTTTATAAATTTCAGATCTTAAATTATTCTGATTTTGTCTTACATAATCTAAACGATCTTCTTCAATAGAAGCGTAACTATCTACAATATATTGTTGAAAAAGTCGTCCAGCTCTAAGTAATGTATTTCCTTCATGTAATCGTTGTTGAAATTGAAAAGCATAAAAGGATCTCATTGATATTCGATTTCTACGTGGTTGTTTACCAGTAAAATTTGGATTCCATTTTATATCAAGCTCTATATCCATCTTCTCCATAAGGAAATAATAAGGGATATTGTAATGCCATGTAAGATGGGTGAAGTTTATTGATTCTTTGTAATTCTCCAGTTTGACTATGAATAATAATATCTCTACCATTATCATATAAACCAAAATCTCCAACAATTAAACCACCTATATCTGATGAACTTGGAAGATCATATTGTGTACTATCTCCTTGTCTTCTTCCAATTAATCTTAATTTCATTGATGGTATTTCATTGTTTTCATAAACTATCTCTAACACTTCTAAAAAGCTGAACTAATTTATTTGTTTCATCTAACATTAAAATTAATTTTTTTACAATAATTTCATTTAAATTATTTTCGTTATTATTATTTGGAAAGGTTGCTATTCTGTTTTGAATTTCATTATCTGTATCGTAATATATAATTGAGCGAATTTTGGAGAATTATTATTAATTGGAAGTAAAGATCCAATTAAATGATGAACTTGTCCACTGATTTTAAAAATATATGGTCCAGATGATCTATTGATATCTGATTGAATATTGCTCCAAATGAAGGTAAAAGCAAATATAGAATTATAAACTCTAATATTTTTTCTAAAATTTGCACTCAAAGGTCCTCCATAATAATTTAAAAGTTCATCTAAAATTGTTGGGGTTTTTTTTCTTAAAGGTATCATAATTTTTCCATTCTGACAGCATAAAAAAATTTTGCTGGAGTATGTATTTTGTGTTTGTTCATTTTTCCAAAATAATGCTCCACAGTGTTGACATATACAATTACAATCTCCAATATCGATATATTGATTATTTAAATCTATATAAAGGATTTGTGTTGAAAATAAAAACAGCGAAAAAAGATTAGTTAAAAAATTTTATTCAATTTTGGGCCAAAAAAAAAAAAAAAAACTTTGTTGAAAAAATTACCTTCTTCAATTGATGATAAGTTATAACATTCTGAAGATGAATTTGTTGTTGTTTCATTGTTGTTATCAGGTGAACATATTTGAATAAATCTATTTCGAATACCAGTATTGATATTTGTATTGATTTCATTAAATTGATTCATCATAAAATGTATATTTGTCGATGTAGATGCCTCATCATCATTTGCACAGTTTTGGTTCTTATAACGTTTTGAACGTTGTTGACGATTGTTATTACTATTTGTTTTTCTTTTCATTTCGCTTTGTTTCATTTTTTTAATATAATTATTCAAACAATAATATAAGTTATTGTTAACAGATAATATTATAAATAAGAAAAAAAAAAAGAAATATATAGCTTGTTTAGAGGCAATAAAAGAAGAAATAATAATATAATAATGGTATTAAATATTAAGATAAAAAATAATATTGATCAATAATGTTTTTTTTATTGTAATAAATGTATTAATACATTCTAAATAAAAGATTATTAAAAAAAAATTTGGTAATATTTAACAACAAAACAAATTTAATAAGTTAAATGAATATAATGAAAAAAATTGAAATAAGTCATTCGCTTTATCACTGGGGAAAAAAAAATATGTTTCTTGTTTAATATATTAAATTTTGGACTACAATAGTAACATATAACATTTATAAGAATTATACTATTATACTAAAGTGAAGGTGTTATTTATTGTTATTTCTATAGGGACAAATAGTAAGTATCTTTTTTTCCCTTTAATTTTCGGAATTTAAGTTGTAGTAATGCATAGTGGCACATAGTGAAATTATAGTTTTATTTTTCTGGTTCCTTCTTTTTTTTTAGATCTATTTAATGAAGTATCCATTTTATCTCTCCTCTGCACTGTTCCCGAATGCATTATGCACTGTTCATGAAGCGTGAAAGTAATGTTCTTTCATTGTCAATGAACAGATTTTTTTTTTTTTTCATTTCGGGTGCTTTTTTTTTTTTTACTTTTACTTTTACTGTTGTTTTTGTTTTTGTTTTTTTTTTTTCATTGCCTATTATTGTTGTTGTTGTTTTTTTCATTTTTTTTATTTTTTCGCTTGTTTTGACTTTTGTTTTTGTTGTTCTATAGATATAGATATATATAATATATATATTTCGTGTACTGGCTATTACCTCTTTTTTTTTTTTTTTTTAACTTTTATTGCTGGTTTTTTTTTTATACTTTTTTCTTAACATTGGCGACTGTTGGGGGGTTTTTTTTTTTTTTTTTTCTTTTTCTTTCTGCCCTTTTTGAACTTTTGTTGTTATATATATATATATATATATATATTTCGTTGTTGTTGTTGTTGTTTTTTTTTTTTTTTTTTTTTTTTATATTTATTTACTGTTGTTGTTTTTGGCTTTTTTTTTTTTTAAATGATGGCTGCTGTTGGTTTCGGCCCCCCCCTCTACCTCCAGTTTTACCTTTGTTGTTGTCTATTCTTTTTTTTTTTTTTACTTTACCGTTGTTGGTTGTTGGTTTTTTTTTTTTTTTTTAAATTTTTTTTAATTTTTTTCTCTTTTTAAGTTTTTGGTGCTTTATAAACGTTGTTTTTTTTTCCCTTTCACTTTTACTGCTTTCCTTTACTACTCAGTGAATATATATACATTTTTTAGTCTATGTTGTTTTGCTACAAGCGTAAAAAAAATTTTTGGTTTAAAATTTTTGTTGTTTAGATATAATATTCACTATTGTAATAAAATTTTTTTTAATTTTTATTTTTTTTGTGCCGTTGTTGTAACGGTTCATTTTTGTACAATAAGTCACATGAGGGTTTTTTTTTCATTAAATTGCGGATTTTACTTCTAATCCTATGCGTTGATTTTAGCTTCTCTACAGTAGAAGGACGGTTTTGTCCTCACACTAGTTTTAGTTTTTTTCCCCCCCTAGATTTTAGACATTAAATTTAATCTATTGTTGTATTGAGTTTTTTGCTTACTTTGTCTTGTGTTAGTTTTAATCAATGTTTTTAATTTTAAATTTTTTTTTTTATTTCCAGATTTTTTTTCTGTGTTCTTTTTATTTGTTTTGTTCTATTTTTAAAGAGTTTTTTTTTTAAAGGAATTTGCATGGGGTTTTTTTTTTTTGTTTATATTTTAAAAATCAAGTTTTTTTTACATGTATATAACCTAATTAATTTTTTTTTATTTTTTTTAAACAGTAAAAAAAGAAGAAATGAGTTATGTATTTTATATTATTATAATGTTTTGATTAGGGTTAGTTTTTTTTTCAATTCTTTTGAGTTTAAAGATTTTTTTTTCTACTTTATTTTTGTTTTAATTTTTTCCCCTTTTAAATGAGTATAAGTACATAAGCTTTTTTTCTTTTTTGCTTTTGTTTTCACTTTGATTATTATTAATTAATACTATTGTCATTTTGATTTTGCATTTTTATTGTTGAGAGATATTTGAGAAATAATTATATTGATTATAATTATAAAATTTTATCTTATACTAATTAGTTTTTATTCACTAATACTCAGTTTTTGAATTTATTTTCTCTTCATTTCCGTGCAACGCACAGTATTAGACTCATTTATTTATTACTAAATGGATGTAAAGATATATGACATATTTAATAAATCTATTTAAAAAAAATATTTTTATATAAATTTATAATAATTTGTGTACAAGGATGATAAACATGTATGTTGGTAATAAAATATCACGGATAGAAAAAAGGGAAATTTATCTATTATCTTGTTCTAAATTTATATTAATTAATTTCATTCTCTAAGATTGTAACTAATTGTCTTAACAATTTTAAATAAGTTAATTTAGGTTAAATTTTGTTTTTTTTTGGTGGGAAATTTTTTAACCTTTACATTTTATAAGTCTAGATATTATTTATTTTTCTAATTGACTTTAGAAAAAATGAATGATAAAATTACTGTTTACTTTTATAGTTTATTCAGTAAGTTATTATTTTTATTGGAATGTATTTCATTATTATTTGATTTTTTGGTAGTATAATAATTATATCATTTAATTTTGGAATAATTATTTTTATTTTATTTTAGTTATGTAGATTTTTTTAAGTGTAAATATATAATAATTCCTATAAATTATTTATTTTTTTCAATATTGTTTAACACAAATTTAATTAATATGTATTACTCTTTAGTTTATATTTTAATTTATTTAATTTTTGTTTTTTTTATGTATGATATTGTTTTATTATAAAATTTTCTACATTATTAAATTATTTTATTTTATTATGTTAACTATTAGTAATTTATTGATTTATTAAGTTTCATTTAATTTAATATTTTTATGATTTCTATATATGTAATTTTTTTTCTCTGTCTCTATAAAATTATTTAATTTACTATTTTCTAATTTTTATTTATATGTTTGTAATTAGAAACCACCTATTATTGTTTTGAATGATACAATCTGGGAGAGGTGATGAAAAAGTTTGTAATGAAATTTGTCTCTACTACTTATAATAATTTATGAAAATTTTATGCTGTAACTTATGATGGTCAGCTAACTTCTTCGTTTTTATATCCAAACTTATAGAATTATTTGATTAAATAATGAACAAATTATGCTTATTAATGTTCTATACAAATATGAATTTATACTTAATAAAAAATGTAATCTGGCATTAATAAAAAACCTCATTTACTAAATTTAAAGTAATTCTAACCTTTTTTTTTTTTTCCCCACGAAAATGTCAACTTCTATTTTGTTTGGTAAAAATCTGCAGCATCCAAATTAAAAATAATAAACAAATTACAATCATGCTAAAGCAAACCAGTAATATCTTAATAGGGGAAACAAAATTAATCCATACAAATGAATCAATACTATTACATACATTATAAAAAAACTTAAACGATAGAATTAAAATTACAAATAATTTATAATCATAAATTTATTTAAAATACAGAAAATTTGTTATGATAAATTGAAATATTACACAATATATTGCTGGGAAAAGGAAAAAAAAAAATAAGCTCCCGGTATAGAAGATGGGAAAAAAAAAAAAAAAGGGGCCAAACCAGAAAAAGCAAACTATAACAACAATACAATCAATAAGCAGAAAACAATAATAAAATACTATAAAAACACATAAACTAATATGCATTATACTATGAGTATATATTAATCTAAATACAGAACTAAATATACAGACATACAAAATTATATATGGTACCAAAAAAATGAAGAGAAAAAATTTATAATGGATTTTATATTATGCTCAGTCTCATTGATATTTCTATAAATGATAACCAGAATACAATTCGACATCATCCTTCAAGGCTGCCAGGTGTGATGTTCAAGAACGGATCTAAAAAGGGAAAAAAGAAAGAACTGAAAAAAAGTGATGGAAGCTTTTGTAAATACTTCCCAAAACAGAGAGAAGGGAAAAAAATGAGAAGAAACGATATGAGCCAAAAAAAAAAAAAAAAAAGTGAGAAAGTAGTTTGAAAATATTACAAGACTCTGGAAAACAGAATTACATACTACCTATACTATCATAGATAACAAAAATAAATCAACACAAAGATCCCAAACATCCACGGCAACCCTAAAGATTGTCAAATAATATAGGCAACATATAGAACCGATAATATACCATATTCAGCAGCATATACGAAATTAAATCAGGAATTTCGTATATGCATCATTGCACAGGGTAAACAGAGATCATCTAGCACTTTAAAAACTCTAATCCAAAACTTTTTGGTTAAAATAATACAGCAACAAAAACACAGGAATCAGTGGACGAAAGAAAGACAAAAAAATGGGCAGGAAAAAAAAAAAAAAAAACGAAGCAACACAATAGAAAACAATCAGATTGTTATAATCTGAATAGATACTAAATATACAAACATACGTAATATATAGACTACAAAAAATGAGAGGAAAAATTGTACAATATAGGTTATATTATGCTCAGATCTCATTGATATATCCACTAATGATAACCATAATACAATTCAACCTCATCATTCAAGGCTGCCAGGTGTATGTTGAGAATGCGTCTAAAAGGAAAAAGGAAGAAGAACAAAAAAAAAAAAAAAAAAAAAAAAAAGAAGAAAAGATGGCTGGCAAAGTTTACAAAAAACGTTTTTTCGAAACAAAGAGAACAAATAGAAAAGCAGAAATGAACATTATAGATAAAAACGAACAAAACACTTTTAAAATATCATCATAGTATAGAAACATAATTATATAATGTCAATACTATTAGAAGATAACAAAAAGAAAATAAACACAAAGTCTCAAACACCCACAGCAACCCTAAAGATGGTCAAATAATATAGGCAACATATAGAATTGATAATACCATATTCCAGCATCATATACCAAATTAAAAAAATAATCTGGTAGAGCATATCATTGCAACAGGTAAACAGAGATCATCATAGCTGCTTAAGAGTGTAATTTAAAACTTCTTGTTAAAAGTATGTACACTAAGAAAGCATGGGAATCAGGAAGGAACAAAAACAGAAAAAAACAGGCGAGGAAAAATGAAAAAAACAGAGAACACAATAAAAAAGATTCACGTTTCTTATATAAAACAGGGAAAAAAAAAATAGAGCCAACAAAACTAAAAACAGAGATGAAAAAAAAAAAAAAAACCACAGTAGGGAAAAACGAATCTGTTTACAATAATATTATGGTCATAAATAAACATATTAACATAATATATAAAATCAATACAAAAACCGACAAAGAAATTATTAACAACAAACAACTAAAAACAGAGCAGTTAAGGCTTATTAAAACTCTTAAAACAAACACAGTACCTTGATAACAGGACAATGAAGCTTGCACCGAAGACTATTAAAATCCAGAAGAAAGCAGTTAAGGAGGGTTTTACAGGAGGAATTAACAGTGGAGAAAACGAATAAAGCAATAAATGAGGAGATTTTGTTGATAAAGAAACCTAGGTAAATAAGAGGAGTGAGTTTCAGAATAAAGACGGTGAAGGCGAGTATGGGAAGAAAAAGAGATAAATTAAAAAAATTAACATATTACTTGCATTAATGACAGAAGTACTATCGAAACAGGGCAAGTAAACGTACTAAGAACAGTAATCTGAGGATTCTCAACAAATCAGAAAACGACAACTCAGGGCAGGAGAAACATCTAATATAAAAGCAATAATGTGAAGACAGATTTTGTAATTGTAATCATAACTAAATAACTAAACAGTAGAAATATTTAGGAATTGGTTTCGAATATAACTATATAATCACATACCCAAATCACTAAATTTTTAATTGATTACTTAAAACAGAGCGAAAAATCATGAAACAAAAACATCACACCGGCAAGGCAATTAATATTAGAATTGCAAAGAGAATCAGGGAAATATTACCCGGGGAGCAAAAAAAAGGCCTAAAAATTACAAATCTAGAAATCAACACACAAAATGTCTTCAATGTTCTTCTCCAGATTGTCCACTTAAATCCATTCTGGCAGCAATGGCAATCCCAAACTGCAAAAAACCATGCCAGAGAAATTTAAGGAACAAAAAAAACAGAAAATGGAAAATAATATGGAAGATAAAACAAAACCGAAGGGGAAAAAAGTTTCAATATAGCCATAGTTTCTACACATATTTTGCCCTGCATTTGTTTTCGAAAATGATAAAAACAGGTCAAAAAATATTCGTAATAAAAGAAAGGAAGAAAATGTTTAAAGACTAAAAACAGAGGCTAAACAGCTGAAAAAAATTGCGCAAAATAAAAAAGAAGCAACAACGAAGTAAAAAAACCCTAATTTCAGAAAGATAAAAAACAATCACCCACAACTTACATGCATGTTTGCCTTAATATATATACAACACTCTTAATGCCTCTTGGGAGTTCTCAGAATCTTGACATGGCAGACCTTTTGCAATTGCTTGCATGGGAATTTTTGCAGCAAGCTAATTTCCACTTTAAAAAGTTTTTGACTAATACTGTCGACGATTTTTTTTTTTTTTTTTTTGCACTAATTCTGAGATGAAGTATTAGAATTGCCAACACAACAACTTCCATTCCTCTTATAACAAAACAACCAAGGAGAAAAAAAAAAGGGACAAACTAACAAAACCATAAGAGCGAGGAATCATTCAATAACACCCAACACAGGCATATTTCTGCTGAAACATCATCAACGACAACACTGAAGTAAACTTTGATTCATGGAGGACAGCCAACAGTAAATAAGCTCTTCTCACCATCATAGGCAAAGGCTTTATCAGGTAAACAACAATGAGACACAAAGGAGCACAATAGACACTACAATGTACACCGTCAACAACCTCCTCCCCCCCCCTCCCCCCCTCCCCCTGCCTCGCCCACCAAGAGGGGAAAAAAAATGTACATTTAAAAAAAGAGAAGTCAGAGATAGCGACAGAAAATCCAAAATAAAAATTTACCAAGCCACAAAATGAAATTAAAAGAACACAACAACAACATTCATTCAAAGCCGCCACCCCCCCTTCCTCCCAAAGGAAGAATCTCAAAAAATACGGTTCCCAGCTGGGGGGGGGGGGGGGGAACCAAAACCCAAAACTCACCATTTCAAAAAGCTCAGCTACAGGGGAGGCAAAAAAAACAAAAAACCAAAACTGATCATCTAAAAAAATCCAGTACCAAAACTTATGCAAAAATATCCAAAAGCAAAAAAAATATAAGAAAGGGAAAAAAAAAAAAAAAAAAGGGACCAAGACCACTCGCCAAAAAATCAAACTTCCAACCAAACGGCAAAAACCATCAACTATACAAACCCAACCCAACAAAAAGAGAACAATCGACCAACACTACAAAACAACCCCAAAATCTAGGGCATCAACACCAACAATCGAAACGCCAAAAAGAGAGGCAAAATAACCAGTAAAAAGAAAGAGAAAGAGAAATAAAACATAAAATATAGAGACACAAAATGGATGAAGGTAATCAGCGGTGAGAATCAAAAATCAAAGGGAAAATCAGCCCTTTAAAAACAAAAACTTCGAAGAAGAAGAAAGAGGAACACAAAAGATAAAGAGAAAGGGAAAAAAAAATTAAAATAGAGAGAGAAACAGAAAAGAAGATCGGCGGCAGAATAGAGAAGAGAAAACGGCAAATAGACTTCCCAATACAATAACCAAGAAAAAAATAGGGGCTCGAGAAGCAAAGCTTCGAAGAAGGAGAAGGAGATAGGCAGAACAGTAGAGAGAGAAAGAGACTGAGGAAGCAAAGCTTCGAAGAAGGAGAAGAAGAGAGAGAGAACAGTAGAGAGAGAAAAAGGCTGACAACAAAAGAGTCGAGAGAGAGCATGGAAAAGACAATGGCCAACAGAAGAGGGAAGACGAAAAGGCTAGGCGGCAGATAAGGAGTGGAGGGCATTAACGTCCACTCACTGTACAGACAAAGATAAATAGGCAAGGACTCAAGGGCAAATGCGTCTTCACAGCACTTGAAAGGGCAGAATCGCCCATTCACTGTGAACGGTAACACGCCAAGCAACACCTCAGAAGGACAAAAATGTAATTCCACTGTGGAATACTGTTTGCCACTGTTCATTAAGCGTAGAAAGCAGAAGGAATGTAGGAAAAAGCACTGTGGATCACTGTTTAAAGAACAGTAAAAACCGGGTTTCCTTTAGTATATGTATATAAAGTAATGTGAAAAGGGGAAAAAATGATAGTTGTGAGTTCAAATGGGGTCAAAAGAAAAATACAAAGATTACTTTGAGCCCCGCACTCTCCAGGCGCGAGCCTATGCGTGTCTTGATCAGATGTTGGATGGGCTACGTTAGCAGTTAGATCATGTGAGTGTTTCTCACGCTCCTCACCATGCGTGTAGAAGTCAACGTGTCAACCACTTAGAGGAATGTTTTGATCTGGGGGAAAAAAGGATCTCCTGCTTCGGGTCCCGTGAAATCGTCGCATGCCCTTGTGTTTCCTCCACCTGCAAGAAAGGAGGGGAAGAACGAAAAAACCAAAAAAACAACGACGTCGGGTCAGGTCAGGTTGGGTTGAGGTACTGAAATCTGTAATCCACTATCTGGCAGGGTGCAGCCACGGACCCACGTTGGGGCCCCCAATTGAAGAAACGTAAAACCCCACATACATTTGTGAGCTTTCAGTCTGTGTCCCCACTGATTGGTGGGCGTGTTGTCTTTAGACCTTTTATAAGCTAGCTGGGTTTATTAAACTTATTTTTACTTGATCCCAATTGGACTACTTCTCTCTCTCTCTCACTCTTTTTAAACTGAACATTTTTTATTAGTTTCCTTGTAGCAAATCTGTCTCTCCCCCTATCTCTGTACTCTCTTTTTTCCACTTCCATTCTTTCATTGTTTCTCTTTCTTCTCATTTTATTTTATTTTTATGTTCTATTTTATCTCTGCTTTTCAGAGACCAACCCACCGTCATTGTTTTTTTTTTTTTTTTTTTTAAAGATAACCACAATTAATACCTTAAGATATAAACACTTACGCATATGTGTAAAATGTTTAGAAATTTATGAACTTTTTTAAGAATTTTATTTTAGGAGATAAGGTTCAATGTTTTTTATAGTTATTTAATTTTATTTTTTACTTGCATAATATCGTTTGAAATACTCAATAAGATATTATCATTAAAAGATATTTGAATTTTTTTTTTCTGTTGATTTTATATGATTTTATTTGGTTAATTTAGGTGTTATTTATGCCCACATTGAATTTATATCCTAAATCTATCACGGGATGGGACGGTGTAAGTGGGGAAATTTGCCTTATCTATTGTTAGATTGCTACCACCACTTTTTTAACACAGAAGAAGAGCATTGTTCTATGTGAGCAAAAGACTCAACTGTCCTCATTATCTCTAATAATTATCCCCTTGATTTCCGTGAATAACACATTTCCCTTACATGGGACGGAGTGATGGACCACAACAGGTTGCGCACCACCATACTTTTCTCATCTAGCTGGCAAGTGGAACGTTCCCCACCTCCCCACCCCAAAAAAAAAAAAAAAAAAAAAAAAAAAAGTGGAACGTTCCCCACCTCCCCACCCCAAAAAAAAAAAAAAAAAAAAAAAAAAAAAAAAAAAAAAAACACCCTTGTGGAATTGTTAGGAAAAAAAAAAACCTATGGTCCGTTGATAATCAATCTCATCTTAAATTAAAATGTATATTTTTATTTTTTTCTGAGAAAGTTTTTATCTTTTTCTAAAAAAAATTTTGTTTTTTCTAAAAATTCAACAAAAATTTCAACTCAAACTTAAAAATTTTTAACTCAAACTCATTCACCAAACAAATCCTATATATTCAAAAAAAAGTCTTTAAATGGATAATAAAATAGTCATGTTCTAGATGCATTTAAATGGAATCTAAACGTATTACTTTTGAACTACTTTTCTTTTCAATTTTTTAAATTCTTCTGCATTAGTTTTGTACAACTTTATTTTATTTATCCTTATTAAATTTTTTTTTTTTTTTTTTTTTTTTTTGGCTTATTCATCAGTCAGTGAAGTATGTGCATATGAAGTATACTTTTTCATGGAAATCTGTTCAAAAGAGAGAATTTTACAACTAGATTAACAAAAGTTACCTAAAATAATATCCGGGCACAGCACGCTTGGATTATCAAAGCTTGATGGACAAACTAGGTGAATTTCCTGGAAGCAGAGATAATGCAACTTTCGTGCTGTATAGGAATGTACTATAAAATACATTAGATTCCTTCTTTAAGAAAAGAAATATTAGGATATGTTCACAAATCCTACTCCCTATGATGTTTAAGCATCTCCTAGCTAAATATATATAGCTATTGAGATAATAAGGAATAAAGTTCAAATTGGAGGGTGTCAGAGGTCTGGATAAGAACAATTAATTATTATTTATCCTTTACATATAATAATTGGTAAAAGACCTGGTAAGAAATCATTCAAAGATTTTCTCATCTATTACTCCATACTTCAAGGTCACTCACTTTATTTTCTAAACTTAAAAAACTCTCACTTTACTTGATAAGTTTTAAATTTAGCCTCAGTTTACCAATTTTATAAGCATTTGAATTAAAAACAGACAGAAAAAAGTGAATTAATGTAATAATGTGTTCTTTTTCAACTTGTTTTTATAAAAAATCCTAACAAAATATGTTTCGTAAAACTAATCTCCAATTTTTCTGTTTGCTTTTAAACTAAAAATATGATAGAAGGGATATAGTAGTGGGGTTAAATTTAAACTTCAATGGATAAAGTGAGAGCTTTAAAAAGTATATTAAGAGTGAATCTAAAATACAGATGGTAGAGATGAAAATAATCCACCATCAAAATATTAAAACTCACGGAATGAAACAAAAGAAAAAATAAAATACAAATTTAAAGTAGTACGACAAGGTGTCTACATTCATAGATTGAGAACAATAAAAACTCACCAGTGAATGAGCAAAAATAAAAACTCACCGGTAAGCAGCACTATATAAATGGACTCAATATAATACAAACTATTATGACAAAGTATGCACGTAGACGAAAATTTTGAACATTATTGGAAGAGGAACTCTCATTTATAAAACTGTACAAGTTAGAAACACCGCTGTACGTGCAAATATTTTTTTTTTTTTTTTTGGATAAGTACTTTACGTACATATTTAGCTCGTTGATTATATATATTAATGCTTAATTAATAAAAAGTTTAGTTTCATTTTTTAATCTATTATTATCCTTAGAGCTTAGTTGAAACTATATAGACTAAGAAAAATTTACGATTATATTTCAATGGGTGTAATAAATAAGAAAAGTGGAGTGATTAGAAAGAAAAATAAATAAAGAAGTGCAAAAGAAATCATAATTGGTGCAAATTAAATCACCTAACAAGGTGCATGGGTATGAATCCCTGACAAAAATCACGAGCTCAAAAAAAGTAATGACAATGTTTTGAATATTTGAACATTTGTTGATTATTTTATCCAAAAAAAAAAAAAAACAAAAACATTTGTTGATTCTACAGTATCTTGACTGACGTGATATTCCCTCAATCAATCCTAAATGGATGCCATTGTTAGAATATGCTTTTCTTAATATGGGTGCTTGCAATTTTAAATTTTTATCTGGGCCATCTATTAACAATTATCATCAGTAGAAACTCTTATGTGAAAGAGACCACATAAGATCAGTTATCTCCCGGGAGGTACACTTCCACTTCATATATTTTTGCCTCAATCCACCTCTTGCCGTTTTTGGTCGGATGGTAATGTAAATTTCTTTCACCGAAGCAGCATTGTTTGGAGAAAATTTCCAAACCATCTCATCCTGCCTTCAGGGAAAACATACACTCCATCAATATCAAAAGCAATACCGGGGAATATTTCTCAAAAAAAAAAAAAAAAAAAAAAAAAAACAAAACAAAACAAA
Source organism: Ficus carica (assembly GCA_009761775.1). Classification (NCBI taxonomy): domain Eukaryota; kingdom Viridiplantae; phylum Streptophyta; class Magnoliopsida; order Rosales; family Moraceae; genus Ficus; species Ficus carica. Next base: position 15,211,221 of record CM019748.1, on the reverse strand, counting down.
AACAAAAAATCTGCGTTATCTCGCCAGAAATCAAGCTTTGATTGATCACCAATAATCCAGATGATATCCAACAAGATGGAGACAGAGTTTTGCGTAATGGTCATGTTCGTTATTAATAATGGATTTTCATATTAACGTAGTGGAATATATTTTAATTTTTTTCTTTTACCATATAAAGTCTTTCCCTCACAAACATACTCATGAATAAGCCTGCTTCAAAAGTCTCCCGAAAGACAAAACAAAAGAGAAAACCTCTGCTTCATTGAAGAAACCATCCGGACAACCGTTGAAGAGAAACGAGAAATTAGCTTACTTTAATATTGCTGAAATCCAATTCACAAATTTATTATCTAATCTGAACTGATGAAGAACCGTTAAAGTCCACGGCATGGTGTCTGAAAGCTTTTCAAATATCAACTTTTAATGCCATTTTACCACAAATGCTCTTCTTATCATTGGTGTTGATCCCTTCCGAGCCGAAGTGATGTAATATGAAATTTGTCATCCCGGGATAAATTCAAAGTGACTTGGCGAGACAATCTTTTTATTTATTTCTCCTAGTCTATCTATCAAAATCTTGGTAATAATTTTGAATTAAAATTACCAAGAACATTAAAAGGACGAAGCATATAAGTAGAATTACCATCTTTCACTTTTGGGTTGAAGACAAATAAAATAAGGCCGTCTTTACCAAATCATAAAAGAATATAATGAGAAATGTAATGTAGTGGAAGCATATGTTAGAAGAATAAAAACAGTAAAGTAAATGGGATATATCAGTAAACCCGTTGATTCACACAGAAAGTCAGGAAAACCATTTCAAAATCTGTTGATTGCACAAATACCAGAAATTAGCATCAAAATTTGTTGATTCACACTCAATACCGAAAATTGAAAAGAAAAGAGTGAATACAAAATTTCATTAATCAGCTGCTGGTTTTCGTTACAAAATGACATCCTTATTAATAGGACAAAATACAGACAAAATACTAAACAAAAATGAGTAAACCTAATTATAAAAAAAAATAGTAAGATACAAAATTTTTTCAACAAATAGAAAGTACCGAACAAAAAGAGCAAATGAAAACTATTAGACTCAAAAAAAAAAAAAAAAAAAAAAAAAAAAAAAAAGGAATATATTTTCTAGGTCAATCGAAATTAGAATATGAACTCCTAGTTAACTTATTACAAAAATGGAAAAAAGGGCCTTTTGAAGGCCTAAATGGTGGAATTTGATTGAAAAGCAACGTACTTCGTGGCAAAGTGAGGAGTTTGCTAGTTGATTCGTTTCCACCTATTTCCACCCAAAAAATTACTATTTTTTGTCCAAATCCGACAACGTCAATAGACCATATGAAAACAAGGAAATTGCCTTATTTTTCCTTGAGGTGGTCCCAACACGCTATAAAGGCCAATTCTTTCTACGGCGCATCAAAAAGGTAATAAGATTGGAAAAGAAAGTAAAGGAAACGAAGAATGATCATTGATTTCCTTTTAATGTTTACTTGCCTATTGAATGATGTAATGGGAAACAATCTAAATCCCTTTCTAATGTTTTCTAAATTTAGTAATATTACTTTTATCAATGAAATTACAAATATATCCTTTTACTCAATCAAACAATGATTGGTATACAAGAAGTTATTAAGAATATATATGTAAATTTGGTGTTTTTTTTTTTTTCTCCCTCTAACAAGAAATCAATACTAAGGATATGCAAAGATTGCCATTCCTTTTCTTCATTTTTTATATTGTGTGGGACTCCATAAAGTCTCATTGTCTATTTATAAGTAAACGCATGATTACTTACTTGAGAATAAAACAACTATTCACTTTTCCATTTCATTTCATTCTAAATAAACATGCTCTTAGAGTTTAGGTTTGGCACGAGAAGATCTGTAATAGTGAAAATCTGGGAACAACGTCTTGGAAAACATTTGCTCTCCTAACATACCAACATTTTTTCTACGATTATGGAGTAAAAATACATTCGCAATATTACGTTATGCCAAAATGTAGTAAAAACTTTATGATTCTTTGATGCATCATGATGTCTGTTTCATTTAAAAAATAAAAAAAAAATAAAAAAGATCAAGAACTATATAGTGGTGTGAATTAATAGAGAACTTTAAAGCCTTTTTTTTTTTTTTTTTTTTAAATAACTTAATAGACCTACTTTGTATGGTTTCCACGAAGAGCCAGTGGTGTGCATGTGCACGTTTCTTATAATTCTTCGGAAAGCTCCTCTCGGCGTGACAAGACCACTGGCGCCAAAAGGTGTACCAAGTAACACTATAAATTACTGTGCCAAGTTCGAGAGAATGTGTACCTTTCTTTCTGTTCAAATAGATTGCTTTGATCTTCTAAGCAACAAGTCTAGTTAGCTAGCAAGTAACGAAGCTAGTAAGTTACTTACATCTTTATTTATTTAATTATTTATTTTTCATAATTCATTTTCGTTTTATTATTACTGTAGCCACTGATGATTTTACTTGTACCGCCGAGGTTGTAAATTTTGATAATAGGCATTTTTTCAATGTCTTCATCATCCAATCTGATATATAGAATATAAACAAATATTACCTGGAAATAAAGATGTCAAATAAATTTTTTTTTCCTGGTTTCCTTTTTGGTTGACGAACTCGTTCAAATAGTCATTGACGCAGGGCTTTATATCCAGTAGTACGTACAGAAAAACTAGTTTGAGTCTTACACTATGTTGAGTAAAAGCATGAATATATTTTCTTATTGCACGTATCTTCGAGATGATAAATCATAAAAGTTAAAAATTGCAGAACAAATGGACCGCGGAGATCCCAGGTTGACGACGCCATCACCAGTCTCACAAGGCCGTGGAGAGAATGGTATACTTATGTACATATATACATGTATACAAATATATTCATATACAAGTATATATCAAATCCACCTGTTTGCCCTGTACACACACGATTATTTTTCAACGTGTTATGATTGTAATAGATAGCTAGCATATAATTTTTGACCAGGGAGATCTTATTTATTATTGTTATTATTATTTTTTTCTTGCAATATAAAAGATGTCCGAGGCTATCAATTACTAATACTGTACTGTTTGATTATATATAGTAGGAGCAGAGAACGAAGCTTCCGGCCCAACCTCTTCCGAGATAATTAATGTAAATGATACAGAACTGCAACAGATGATGCAAGGACCAGCAAATGCTAACGGTTCACCATTTATAACCCCTTTCTTTAATATCTGTTAGTTTCTATTATTATCCACATAGGAATTCCATTTTAAGCTTTCATAGCACAAACATGAAATTCGTTAACTATAGCTTAGTTGCGCAGTACTAATTAACTTCGACTCTGTCCTAGATAGATACTTAATTCTAGGACGTGGTACATGACCTGCCTCGTGAATTCAATACTCTAAGTAGCAACTCTAATTAAACTACACGCAAATATTGCAAATTAATCCTCCACCTATTGGTTTTTTATTTTGGGATTTGTTTCTATATATACTTACTTTTTCTGACATTTTTCTTCCGGTTGACGTCCTTCATGGATAATATCTAATTTGTTTTTTAGTTATATATCTTTATTTAACAAAATTTCTTAGTACCTTCCATATCACAAGTTTTGCTTCGTGTTTCTCTCTCTCTTTTTTCCCCAATCAGTAGTAAGAATAAGAAACTAAAATCAATATAAATTAGGACATCCTAACTACGTTGATATCCCCTGAAGAATTATAATCTACTTGACAGATAGTTGATCTCAAAGGCAAAGTAGAAACTTCAACTTTGATAACAAACTGCGAACAGTCCTTATTAAAAACATTTAGCTAAAATGAAATGGAAAAACAACTATAAGCAAAATATAAAAAATAATTCAAAAAAGATATGCATCTATGTGATCTTATGAATCGGGCCTATGAACGTGCACATTTACCCGTAGGCGTTCATCCATAAGGGCTGTATTTTACTCAGCACCACCCTATAGGTTATCATGTTGTGACATAAACTTCGTCATGCGCTGGAATTTGTTTATCTACTAGTGCTCTAAGAATATTAATTTTACTTGCTTTACTTATTACAGTATAGCACAATGTGAATCGATTTCAGAAAAATAAATAAATAAATAAATAAATAAAAAATAAATGAAATGACCAATTTTCCCGTTTACATGACTTAGTGCACGAGATGTTGAGCTAAAAGACTCGTTCTTTGCTCCTTGTCGATGAGCAGTGTCGGCACAGACCCTTAAGTTGCCTTATGCCCGTTTTGGGAAATTATAAGGAATAACATTTTTCATTAGTGTTAACGAAGTTTATAACAGATTTTAATGCTGTTAAATTATAGCACTTTTTTTTTTTTTTTTAAATTTTAAATTCTGTTTGAAATTTATTATGCATTTTTTATTAAACCACTCCCCCCCCCTCCCCCCTCTCTCTCTCCTTTTGTCGTCTTTTCTTAGCTGGTTTTCTATTTCAATGAAACGTTTATTATTTTTTTTTCCCGCTTGAAGAAACTTGGTCAGTTCTTCTTCCTCATTTTCGATCAGATTTTTCATATTGCTCTGCATTCCTTCTCGGTTCTTTCATATCGTTTTCGAGGGGAAAATCCATAACAATAAAAAAGATCTGAATCTAGTATTTTCCTATAATACACAACAATACAGGAAAAAAAAAAAATTAAAAACATAGCGGTCAAATAACTTGAAAATCAAGTATTTTCATATTTACGTTCACAAAAATAAAAGTATTTCCCATATTTACTTTTCAAAAATAACCATATTTACACAACAATACAAGTATTTTATATATTTACATTTCCTAATACTCGTATATACTTAGAGTTTTTGTCAAAACACAACCATGGCAGTCAAAAGGACCTAAAAATCTAGTATTTTCCATATTTACGTTCACAACAATAAAGAAAAGCAACCATAACAATCAAAATGACCTAAAATCTAGTATTTCTCATATTTACAATCATAACAGTATAGGTATTTTTTCTTATTTACTTTTCACAATAACCGTTCAACCATGGCTGTAAAAATAAAACCTGAAAATTCAATATTTCCATATTTACATTCACTACAATACAGAAAAGCACTCATAGTTGTCAGAGTAACTTGAAAATCTAGTATTTCTCATATTTACATTCACAATAATAAAAGTATTTCTCATATTACTTTTCACAAGAAACTGTATTTACATAGTTTTTTCAGTTAAAATAAACAGAACAGACAAAAGACCTGAAAATCTAGTATTTTTTATATTAATTTGCTTTTACAACAGTACAGAAAAGCAACCATGACGGTCAAAATAAGTAAGAACAATTCAACAGTAATGGAAAATCAGAAAGAATGATTCAAAGTTTCTCAGGGAATTAAAACCATAAATGCTCAAAATCAACCTTCATATGAATGATCAAAGAACTCACCATAACTTGATTTCCCTTGCTTAGCTATGTTAAGAGCTAGAACTGAAACTCCAAAAAGCTCTAGAGAGAGAAAGAATGTAACGACCCACCTACGTAAGCCGTTATATTGCTGTTTAAACTAAATATTTACTTGAACTTACTATAAATACTTAGGCTTGGGTATCGAAAATCTCAATATAATTTTTTATTTTTTATTTTTATAGCTTATCATAAAACTTTTGTCACATAAATAATTTTTCATCTGACCTTACATGTTGTAAACTTTATAATTTAAGTATATATAACTATTAAATCTCAAAACATTATAATAATAATTTTTAAAACAATTTTGTGGAATTAAATGTGTAGTGGTATCCATATCCTTTTCGCTTGCTCATCATCGTCATCCGCATATTGCCCACCGTGCACTAAGCTGCAGGTTGCTTACCTATAGTATTAATATAACTAATGAGCTTTTGCTCAATAAGTACAAACATAGATCTCGCATTGCTAAAAAAAAGAGGAAAAAAGACAAGAAAATAAATAAATAAAAAAAATGAATGGCATGCATGGATGCATGATCCAATTATCGAATTAAGTTGTGGTGCAATTAGATTCAATTATGGATTTCTTATTGTCATGACACGAAACCGGGTATGGCGATGTGGAGGGGTTTAATTAAAATAAAATTTATGATTAAAGGAATTAATTAGATAAAACTACATAATATTCCGAAATTCGCTCACATTTTAAAAATAAATTCCAATTCTTACTACTTTTAGTAAAACGCATCAGAGTATTGAGCCGGGTTGTAATTTGACCCTAAGTCTATTCTTTAGCTTATTGAAAACTATCAAGCAGTTTATTAATCAAAATAGTGGGTATTCCAAAATATTAAGTTTTTCGTATAAAAATGGGTTTTAAAAATCTAACCTCCAGTCTCATCATACAAACAAAAACAAAAAACAGGAAATAAAGTACATACATTCAAACTAAGTCTAGAGAGAGTTTTATTATACATGCCTAAGAAAAATCAATAATTGAAATGGATATACAAATAAATCACCATTGAATCGCAGCGGTATTGATGTCACACACCCGTCTATTCGGCACTACTCTTAGCACCTCCGGGACGGGGGTTAAAATAATAAAATGTGAGCTACGAGCTCAGTAGGATACAGTGACTCATTTAAATAATTAAACCTAAAAAGAAGGTTTAGCGGGGGTTATAATGAAATCAATGAGGCCAAATATATAACTGAATAAATAAATAAGTGCAGAAAAGAAATTCACTGAACATAGATATACTCACTGATCCATAGCCGAAATAAACACCATCACAATAGAACACCACTGAAGTGGACTGATCGGTTAAAGGTAACATCTCGATACCTAACATGACCCTAATGTATGTAAATATCTGCTAGTATTACCCATAAAAAGTTTAAATTTTTTTTATCACACTTGGAAGACACGCCACAAGCCTTAAAGAACCTCACTTAGAATCTCTTAAATAATGGATCTACATGTATATCTTTGACCCAAAACATTTAATACGTATATAAATGTACATTCATTTAAATCACTTTTCATAAAACCATTTTAGTTTCAAAAATGATTTTAAAAACGAGAAATTAATAGAATAATGAATCAAACATTTTCACAAAAAAGGGTTGACATATCCTGCAATTATTTATAGGAAAAACAGGGGAGGGGAACGTATCCTACCTCTTTGACAATATAATCTATAGATAGCTTTACTTCATACAAACCGAAGTTCCTTGCTCTAGTCACCAAATCCTTAATTTCAACAATATAGATAAACTTAATTATCTGTCACAACACAAATCTTAAATAAACTAAATATCTAGCCTAATTAGTCTGCTTAACCCAGTTTTTAAGTAGTTTAATGAAAACTCTTTAAGTGCAAATTTCATAAATCGTATTCCAAACCTTGCATGCGAGATAAATCTATCATTAAAATAGAATGGTGTGAAAATCATGTTTAAAAAGCATTAAAATTAAAATCGGAAGCTCGGCGAGTCAAAAACAGAGTCCGGAAAGGGTATCTGCTACAGTTGTTCGATTGACCATTATAATGGAATGGTTGACCGTACGCCACAGAACCCAAAAAATCTGGGTTCGCATCTTTTCCAACTGGAAGTGAAAAATCATGATTTACAAAGCCAAATTTCACCAAATCGCACAGAAAAAGTTTGTAAAGCAAAATAAAACACTTTGATCATTGTTTTAACTTGAATTTATGAAATTTCACACATGCAAACCCAAATTTATTTTCTCAACAGCTCCAAAACATATGCATTTGAATATCAAACTTCAAACTCCGATATTTAAGAGTTTCAATAAAAAATTTTAACCAACCTTAGATGTAATGGAGGAAGTGAGCAAGAGAGTGGAGGAGAGACCGAGAGTGAGAGGGAGAGATATTGGTGAAGGTTGTATTTGCTTCTTTCTGGGTATCTCTGTGGTGAGATCAAAAATAGAAAGAGAAAAACAGGGAGAGGGAGAGAATGGAGGTCTGGGGTGTTGGAGGTAGAGTTTCATCAGAAACTTACATTCCTCCCCCCCCCCCCCCCCCCCCTCCTTTTTTTTTTTTCTTTGAACTAAATCTTATTGTTATTATATATATATATATATATATATATATATGAATGTATGTAGGAAACGTCAGATGCATTGAGAAAGATGGTTTAGCAATTCAAGGCTTTTTGGGCGGTAGCGAGGCGGTGAGAAAAGGAACAGGAGCAGTTTTACAAATAAGAGTCAAAATGCAATTATGCAAAAGTTGAGGTGCAAAAATGAAATTTTCAAAAACTATTTTCAAAATTTGAAATTGTAGAGTTTTAAATGCTGGTTGATAATTTATAAAACAATTAAGCACACTAATTAATCCCATTTAACTTAATTAAAAAAAATTAATTATAGCGGGCGTTACATTTATTTTCTATTATAAACATATTATCTTTCTTATTTGTGGGCCACTACGTGAACGTACTAGGTGTACGCATTCCACAGAAAGTTAGGATTTGTAAGGTCCCTAACAATTCTTGGAATAAATTTGGAACTTTAAATCAAAGCTAATATAACATGACATGATTTTTCTCACGTGGAAGGTTAGTACGACACCCTAACTTGTCTTGAATTGATCTTAGTGTTAACTTAATTGAATTTTAGTGTGCCTAATATCATATTCTAACTTAAAGTCTTATTCAAAGATTAGGTCTAAGACTTACATTCTTTAATCCCGAACTTATTGGTCATAATGCAATGACACGACATAAACTAAAATCATGACATACTATGAAAGTGTGGCATATCTATATTGTGGCACAATATAAGATAGCATGACATCCTGTTAACATGACATACACTCGAGCATATAAACATAGCATACTTATAATTATAGCATGTCATATTCATTTAATTCACGTCATACCTAACATGAAATGTGCCTATTCTATATACTATGAAAATAATAATTATTTTCATATTGTATGCAAGGTTTTTACTTATCATGTGCATAACTTTTCCATACTTTAAACTACTCTGCGGTCTAAATCTTACTACCTAAAAAACAGGTTCGAGACGAGTATTAACTTTATACTCCTTGAATTTAATTCCTTTTTGCTAAAGGAATTCTTATAGTAATTTCTTAGTAAGTATGATTTTAAGATTATGGTGTATTTTGAATCTAAAAAATAATTCCATTTCACTTACTAGAATTTAAATAAAATAATTTAATCTCATTTAATTTTGTATCAAAATTATAATTTTGGTACTCTATAATTTTGAAAATCCATTAGTTTCTAAAACGTGTAAAATATTTTAAATCTAGCTTAAAAATCAGATTAGAAAATCTCTCTGTTTTTCTAACTTGTGTCAAAATTACTATTTTGACATTCCATAATTTTGAAATTCCATGTCTCTTCAAACTAAGCTAAAATCACCATTTTAACACTCTACAAATTTGAAGACCCACATTTTAAAAAAATGTACACTCTTTAAAAATATATATATATATCACCTCATTTTTAATTTTAAAAATGAAAAACTTTTTTTTTTTGTTTTTTGTTTATTTTTTTGCTGGTCGACACTGTGGCCGCGGCTCACTGGCGCTACAGCACCAACGGCCTGGACTGACCAGTGCCACAACCGTGGTAGGCCAATGTTGCAACGCTACTGGCCACCGAGTAGGCCCCTGGCTAGCCGTGGTTAGGTGCTGCAGCGGCCAGTGGGCAGCGTTGTGGTGGCTGTGGCCAACTAGGGTTGCTGTACTGTGTCGTTTTTTCTCCATTTTTAAATACTAACTTTGGAAAATCATAACTTTCAAATCATAATGATTTTGACAAAACTTTCTTCACATAAAATAATCATTTTGAAAGATCTAAAACTTTCATGTTCCTCGACAAATCTAATTTTGCCCATAAAATCTTTGTTTTCTCAAATATCGAAAATCGGTCATTTGAAAACGGTTTGTGACTGTTTTACTAGATCGTTAATTTTTATCAATCCAAAGCACGATTTTGAAACTAAGAATACTTATTATACATACATACTTACATTCGATAATTTTATCTAAATTCTCGACGGTTTTCTAACTTACATAAATTTCTAAACTTTTCTCACTAACCTAAATATAACCATTAACATATCCATAGCACTCTTCACAAGTATAAAACTGACAAAACCTCAACATAGTCCTATCACTAATTGTATATTGAACAATATAGTTACTTAAATACTAACCAATGAAAATCATGAACTAAAAGAATAATGACAAGATTTTCGGTCGAAAAAACTACCTCAACGATTGGATTTTCTATCGGAGAATGAAACTAGAACTCCTTTGAGGGAACTTCTTTGGGGGAGGCTTGAAGAATTTCTTTAAATTTTAGAAAGCTAAAAAGTGTTTGGGAGGTGGGAAAATAGGAAGGAAAATGCAAGAAAGCAAGAGAAAATTTCTAAAGAGAACTTAAGAAAATTTAAAACTAAACTAGAGAGAACTTCTAGAGAGAGAAATTCTAGAGACAGAGAGAATTGGTTCTTGAGGTCTGAAGAAATGGAGGGGGGTGGAAGCCTATTTATAGACCTTGGATAATGACTTTGGGATTAATTTGTTAATTGTTGTCTTGATAAATTTTAGAAGGCTAATTATGGTCAAATCAAGATTAAGAAAACTTGTCAACGAAGGCTTTTTCTTAGTCATTGATCTCTTCATACTTATCCATTTTCAACCAATGGATCACAAATTCATATTTTCCTAAAAAAAAAATTGGAGATAATTCTAGTATTAACAGATAAATTCTTAGACTGCCAACTTAACATAACAATATTTTCCTTTATCTTCCACTAGCACAATTCCCAAGGTCCCTACTGCTAAAAAGTTGATCAGTGTATAATTCGTATCTATTAGAAAACTTGCTGACTAAGTTTTTTTGACTGAAAATGGTAAGCAGTCTAAATCTTATATATTTGTTAAACTTGGCCTCTAAGTATTTGTACTAATAAAATAACACAGTAAAATCTTATCTGACATGAAGACCTATGAACTGAGTTCTCATACTAAAAAAGTAACTCGATAAAATCTTATTTGATATCAAGACTTATCTACTAAGTTCCCATACTGGAAAAGGTAATCTATCTAAATTGTATATATCAAAAATTTAGACAGTCTAATTTTCATCTGTCTAGGTGGTTGATGTCGAATCCTTAGTATTGCATTTTTTATACGTACAAAAATCCTGTCTAAGAAAACTTTTAGACTGTTAATTACCAAACTGCTAAAACTGTTAAAATAATGTGTTTGGTGGTTTGACAACTTATCTATACTTATATCAATTGGGTCATTTTTTTTAACTATTCACACTTTTTGAATAATTTTAAGTGAACTTTTAATATGTATCAAATTTATCAATTGCCACATCATGAAATTCATTTCATAACTGTGGTTGTAGGCATAGCTAAGTGGCAATACTACACCTGACTATATCTAAACGTGCAGAGTTCGAATCCTCTACCTCAAGTTCAAAAATAAAAATAAAAATGCTCAATACACTTATAATAAAATTACCTTAAAAACCCTTAAAAATGCTCATACCTTCACATACTTATAAATATAAATATTATTTGTATAAAAAATTAAAAAACATATACCACACTAACTATAAATTGAAAAAATATTTTTTTAAAGAAATAGGAAAAAAATCCCCTACAATTATAATTAACGCTAATTTCATTTTATGAACTCTAAATTGTTCTTCATTAATTTTTTTATTAATAAATCTTTATAACTACATGAAAAATTTTAATGGCGGATTCAGAGACACAGAATTTAAAGAAAGCGTGTCTCTTAAAAATACAACAACTATTGAAGTATGTATTTTTAAATTTTGATTCATTAATGTTGTGTGTTCTTTTTCTTCACTTTTAGTATTCAAAAATGATTCTTTTGTTGTTTTTATATGATTCGTCTTATTTTTTTAAAAAAAAATTTCTTGCTAGGTTATTTTTATGATTCTATGTATTCATTTTTTTTAATGGAGGACGACAATCCTTGATTTTTGATTTAGAGTCCTTGAGTTTTTCTTCTTGCCTTAAAGTCATTTTCAATATATATATATATATATATATATGCATAACTACTTTGTTTTTACTCAGTAAATTTTAAGTCATTTTGTTGGAAGTGTTGTTGCAAAAGAAATTTTATCGTTTCCCCTTCTCCTCCTTTATTTTTTAGAGATTTATGTTTTCTTAAGAATGAAAATGTATATATTTTTCTTACTTGTGTTTGTTATTTATTTTTGTAAAAAGACAAATTAAAAATAAAATTAAAACTAAAATGGAAGTGAGTGTATGAAAGGATTAAATATGATATTTTATAGAAAGTATTTAGGAAATGATAAATTTACTATATTACTTATTAGATCGGGGTATTTTTCAATATTGTGATTGCAAATATAATCACTCATTTTCTAATCCACCCCTAATTTATGTTATTTTCTTATTTCTCTATATTGTGCCAGTAATTGTAACATTAATTGGTGGATTTGCCTCTTCAATATTACCATGGTTATATGCAGGAATGTCATAAATTTGACACCTCCTTATATTATGCCCACCATAATATTAAAGTTGATAATTTTACCATTTAATACTACTAAATTATCAACTTTAATATTAGAATAATACTAGGGAACATCAGTGATATTTAACATCACTCATTTATAGAGACTGAGTCCCATAATATGGGACTCGCTAATGTAGCCTACTTATCTATTAGTGTGATATTTAACATCACTAATATTCCCTATCATTTTTTTTTAATATTAGAGTAAGTAAATTATAAGTAGGTACTCAATGCATAACACTCCCCCTAATTTTCTACATTATCATTCACACGGGGTACTTATACGTACCTGTTGTTTATGCTGTCGATCTATACGCTTCTACTGCCCTTGGTTATAAATATTACTACTATTACCACTCTTGGCAATATATGCAAGAAAATTTATGCGTTTACCGTCACCAGAAGGAGTCACATAGTTTTCTTTTATTTTCTCTCTTTAATTTTAATTTTAATTTTAATTTTTTTATTTACTAATACTGTACTGTTTGATATATAGTAGGAGCAGAGAACGAAGCTTCTGGCTCAACATCTTCCTCGATAATTCAGGAAATTGGGATAGAAATGCAACAGATGATGCGAGGACCAGTAAATGCTAATGGTACACCATTTATAACCTCTTTCTTTGTTTCTCTCCCTGCACACACATCAAAGATTTTCTTTCAAAACAACCATGGTAGTCAAATGGACCCGAAAATCCAGTATATATCACATTTACATTCACAACAAAAGAGAAAAGCAATCATGACAGTCAAGATGACCTAATATTAATCCATTATTTCTCAACTTTACAATCACAACAATATAGTTATTTTTTCATATTTATTTTTGCAAATCACCGTACAACCATGGCAATCGAAAAACCTGAAAATTCAGTATTTTCCATATCTACATTCACAACAATACAGAAAAGCAACCATAGTTGTCAAAATAACTTGAAAATCTAGTATTTCTCAATTTTACATTCATAACAATAAAGGTATTTCTCATATTTACTTTTCCCAAGCAACTGTATTGACATAGTTTTTCAGTCAAAATAAACGCAACAGTCAAAAAGACATGAAAATCTAGAATTTTCGATATTTAATTTACTTTTACAATAGTACAGAAAAGCAACCATGATAGTCAAAATAAGCAAGAACAATTCAAAAATAATGGAAAATCAGAAAGAAAACTTAAAAGTTTCTCATGTAATCAAAACCATAAATGCTCAAAATCAGCCTCCATGAACGATCAAATAACTAAACTTGACCAGTTGACCTTTTTGTTTTTTTGATTATATGAACGTATTAAAGTAATTGTTGCTCTGTAAGACCTAATGAAAGCGTTTTTTTTCTTAAACGAATACGATATAGAAAATTTTTAATTGGGGCGTAATTGAATTCTAAAATCACTTCCCACTTTCGGTTTTTTACTAGTTAATCCCGGTAAAGTCCACAGTAACTTAATTTCCCTAGAGCGAGAAGTGAAACTCTAGAAGGCTCTAGAGAGAGAAAGAGAGAGAGAGAGAGACGGGAAAGAAAATCGCAGAGATGAACTCCAAACGGAAATTTCCTACAGCTTTGTCAATCGGGGGATTAACGAGGGAGGCCCAGTCCTTGACACAAAGCTCTGCAAGTTTTTGCTGAAAAGCTCTGCTAGAGTTTCTAATATTTTTGGGGAATGGAAATTTCTCTGCGAATTTTTTGGTGAACAGAAGGAGCCGTTTTACAAAGGGGCAATTTGGTTGCTGTGTCTTTTCTCTAATTCCTACTAATATACTATAAATTTTCTGTAGTTTAAAAATTATGCTTTTTATTTTATAATCCACCCCTAAATTTATGCTATTTGACTCTTTCTCCCCATATCATCATCATCATCATCAAAGTGATGACCGATGTTCCCCCTATGGAAAAATGTTGAAGTTTTTCCTTCACAATCAGCGTTGATGCAGACTCTTTTTCAGTCGTGCAAAAAAAAAAAAAAAAAAAAAAAAAAAAAAAAAAAAAACCAAGTGATTCATTTTGGTGATGCTAATCACAAAGATTTTCTTGCGTATATATACAAGAATAAACAATAACTTTACAACGAATGGAAGCAGAAGCGTCTAGCTCGACAGCATCACCAGCAACAACTGCACAAGTCCCCTCTAGTGTGAGTGGTAATACCGAAGACGAAGAGGCAAATCCACCAGTTTGTATCATTAAATTTACCGGCCCAATACATCAAGTGAACCAACCAGCTTATGATATTATAAGAGGTCTAACTTGTTCTCTCTATCTCTCACTCTCCAGGTTTTTTTTAATTAAAGTTTTTATTTTCGTTTTTCGTTTTTCGTTTTTTCATTCACCATTTCTCTACACACACATAAGCATAATATTTGGTATATGAATTATAATATAGGGCAAGGAGCAGAGAACGAGGCTTTTCGCTCTCGCGCCATAAGTCATGTAAATGGTACAAACATAGAAAAGATGCAAGTTGTCTTCACACTCAAAAATCCGACGCAAGTCCGAGCGGCTGCTAATTCAGGACCTCCTCCGCAAAATTATGATCACATTATTGAGATTCCAGAGGATGGTATGATGTAAAATCTCTCTCTCTCTCTCCCCTCCCACAACGCACACATATCACGGATGTTAGTTTTATTATCTTGAAATACTAAACAATCTATGTACCATATAATTTCAAATTTTAGAGTTAATTTCATTTTATTTTAACCTTCCAAAAATATGCTTTGTCTTATTTTACCCACGAGAACTTTTCACTCTTAAATTCATTTGAAACAGAAATCAATGAAAAAGTAACGGAATGAAGCACCTTTAGAGGTAATTTGATAAAATAAATGTTGAGTTGCTGATTAAACGCGTGAATCGAATTGATTTCACGATATCCAACTGATTTGGATAGGCAGAGCATATTTTAGGATCAACCGGGTAATATGTGTATGATTTAATTCACCCACTCAATCAAACACCCAACATTCATTTTACCAAATAATTACCATTCATCAACCAATCATGTGAGTCTCAATCTCACGTGCTTAATTCCATCCTTTTTTTTAAAATTTTTTTAATGTTTATCTCCTAGGGGGTTCAACACTAAGGGTTCGTTTGGTAAGTGAGTTTGAGTTGAGTTTTTGAAGTTGAAATAGTAAATTTTGTTGACTTTTCAGAAAAGACAAAAAACTTTTTGGGAAAAAGACAAAACTTGAGTTTAGAAAATCAAGTTTGAGCTTGGTTTCCAAACAAACCCTAAGATAGTTAATAAGCTTGAGTATAAATAGAGTAACATTTTAAGTTTTAAGGACAAAGTAAGAAAATGGATATTTATATGGAGGGCCGTAATTGAAATTTATCTGTAATTTATATATCGAAAAAAAAAAATTAAATCAAGTATTCACATTGAATTCCAGAAAAAAAAAAAAAAAAAAAAAAAAAAAAGGCATTCACTTGGAAATATTTGACGCACGTGCTTCTCGTCTCCTACATGTATGTTCATCAAATGTTTCACGCTTGTTTCATAGAATTGAGTGAACTGTTTCTTCTTCTTCTTTTATTTTTATTTTTATTTTAATCCTTTTCTTTTTTTTTTTTTTTGCATGAACATTTAGAAATAGAAACATTAAAACGAAAGAGGAGACTGTACCATGCGGCAAGAACTGGTGATTGGAAAACTGTTGAAAGGATCCTGAGATCACCACAAGAAATAAGAGAGCACTTATTGCAATCACCAGTTCTCAGTACGACAGGAGAAACTGCTCTTCACATTGCTGCTGGAGCAGATCAAGTTGGTTTTGTCAAAAAGCTCCTCGATAAGATTGGTAATAATATGGGCCCGTTTGGTTCGTTAACTCAACTTAAACTAAACTGTACTTTTTTCATCATGTTTTTGTCTTTTCTGAAAAAGTTTTTTGTCTTTTCTGAAAAAGTCATTAAAAATTACTATTCAAACTTAAAAATTTTAACTCAACTCAAACTGAACTTGTGCACCAAACAGGCCCTATATCTCTCAATGCAGTAGACAAAAGAGGGAATACAGCCCTTTTCACTGCAGCTGCAGCTGGATCATACAAAATCGTCAAGAAACTACTGTCTACTATAAATAATGATAACCTGCCCTTGATTCGTGGTGGTGGTAATGATGTTCAAGTGACTCCAGCCTATATCGCTGCTAAGTTTGGGCATGGTACCATAGCTTTGGAGCTATTCTCCCGATGTAAAACGAGGCAACCTGGTCTGACGGATGAGGAAAAAATTTCTCTCTTTTTCACCTGTATCAACAATGAGATATTCGGTAAGTGCTTGTTTAAAAAAAAAAAAAAAAAAAAAAAAAAAAAGAAGTAGAACTCACCTATTATATCTCGCTAACTATGTTCTCCCTTTTGCATGCCTCAATATATATCAGGAATAACAATCTTAACGTTTTAAATAACTTAAAAGAAGGCTTTTTTTGATTTTTGATTTTTTTATTTTTTATTTATTTTTTTTGGAATCTACGAATTGATTTATTAATCACGATGTTTTATTTTGTTTTATTTTATTTTTCGTGCTTCAGATTATTGATACACTAGAGCATAAAATTTGGCTTACAAGTACTATTTCTATATTATTAATATTTCGTTCTCACTTCTATAATATTATCACCTTTTCTTTTCTTCTTCTTTTTTTTCCCCCCTATAAATGAAAAGTGAGTATAACTAGCATAAATAATTAATAATAACTAATTAAATCAGACCTTGCTGAATAGAACCTTTTGATGTCTGTAGTCTATCCATTTGGAAAAGAGAATAGTACGCACCCCATTAAAACCTTGCCACAGAGAAGCAGGAAACTTATTTTTCAACAAAACCATCCTCCATTGAGTACTTCTATAAAGCCATATATGTTAAAGTGTGATCGATCTTTTTTTTTTTTTTTTTGGTTCTTTTTCTTTTTATTTATTAATTAATTTTTTCGCTCATGCTGCCATTATTATTGTCATATATAACGCAGATCTGGCCTTGGAATTAGTGAATTCAAATCCTGATCTCAAATTGGACTGTAGACGTGATGACAACAATTCAGAAACAGCTTTGCATGTTTTGGCGCGAAATCCATCAATATTCTCTTCCCAACGTCAAGGAATTCGGAAGCAACTTTTTCTCGGATGTCAGTATAGATCAAAGTTATCTAACGCCGTTAAAATTGCATGCCTTTCCAATCATTCTGTTTGACCACTAAATATATGAGAAACTAATGACTGATTTCCCACTATCAGGTTGCTTTTTTACGTCTTCTTGCAATGCACCGTCTGTGCAAACTCAAGCCTTTAAATTCCTAGATGTCCTTCTAGATAAACTTTCGAAACGACAAGAGCATGTGTTTCAAAATGTTATTCGGAATCCAAATAACGTGTTGTTCGAAGCAGCAGCATCCGGGAATTATAATCTTTTAGCTATTCTCATTCGGTTATTTCCTGATTTAATTTGGGAAAAGGATGCAGAAGGAAAATTAATATTCCACACTGCAATTTTGAAGCGCGATATGAAGATCTTTAAACTAGTTTATGAGACAGGATTGGTCGGAGTTGTGTTAAAATCTTGGGCAGACCCAAGAACTGAAGAAAACATATTGCACTTTGCAGCAAAATTGCCAACTGACGATACACTAGCTTCTATAGCAGGTGAAGCTTTTCAACTAGCAAAAGAAGTCTCAATGTTTAAGGTAACTATTCTCAATCGTTTTATTCCATAACTTTTGACCGTTTCTGGCTTTCACGGAACAAACGTGTATATAATATATTGTTAGTTCAATGGAAAAAAGTTTCAATCTTAGGTCATTATTTGGTATTTGTATACACATAACAAGTCTATGTTTATTTGTGTATGTATGTAAGCTTCTTCTTCATTTATGCTAATAGACTAATGTGTTTCACCATAAGCGCTTGATTAATTTATTGGTAATCTTGGATGCATTAATTAATTTTAGTTTTTGCATATTCTTTTAATACATGTGCTATTTTAGTATTTAGACTTATATACTGACAATCATCAAACTCATAACAACATTCCACGTCATTGAAATGATAGGAATTGGAAGGGTTTGTGCCTGCATCATATAGGTACAAAAGAAACACTGCGGGAAAAACTCCTTGGGAACTGTTTACTTTGGAGCACCAGGACATGTTAAAGGAAGCAGAAAAATGGATGAAGAAAAATGCCAGTTATGGACTTATCGTTGCAACACTTATTGTTACAGTAGTCTTCCCTGCAGCTTTTACTCTCCCTCATGGAAACAAAAAAAATCACCTATACACAGCATTGACCGCTCTTGCAATAACTAATGCAATTGCCATGGGCTTATCCACGTTGTCAATGATACTGTTCGTTTGTATTCTCATATCACGTTATGCAGAGGTGAATTTTATCTCGTCCCTGCCCAAAAGTTTTCGATTTGGACTGATTTTACTTGTTTTGTCTCTGCTGTTTTTGTTGATATCCTTCGGCTTTGTAACGTATGTAGATCTCAAGAAAATCTGAGATCCGTACGCAAAGTGTTATAATGTAACGCCTTATTTTTAGTGTGCCCTAGAATTACTAGTGAATGTGTGTTTATGTTGTATTTGTTATTTTACACATTTGTATTTTATGCTTAATATTGATTTCTATGCAGTGAAATATCTTGCGTGTAACATGACTGTGCCTTAATTAATGTGAAAGGATTGCTTTATAATTGAGAATTTTCGCTATATGGTTAAATTATTTTTCTTGCATCTAGACTGCATAAAACTACCCTAATTTTTACAGTCATAGTAATATCATTATGATAGTTGCTCACATGATATATTTGTATATACATATATGTCTATATTAAGGTTATTCAGTATGTATATATTTCTATTTTTACTAGGGGTGGGCCCTGGATCAAAACCCGCTTTTTTTTACAATCTATTATCCAATTCAGTTGCGAAAAATCATTTCAAATCCAACCAATTCAATCAACCCAATCCAATTTATTTTAACATGTAATCCAATCCAATCCAAAATTCATTGGATTGGATTGAATTAGAAGATAGGATTATACTTATGTTGTATACAAACTTCTTAAAACCTACTAAAAAAGACTAATCGCATTTTGTAAATATGAATTTACTTCTCCGTCATCCATTCATCATATAAAAATGCACCAAATCACCCAACATAGTAAGTACAACATAAAGTAAAAACTCTAAGTTAATGAAACATAAGATTTTTTGTTGGTTTATTTATTTATTTTTTTAATGGGTTTTGATTCCTTTCAATTTAGAGAGAATATAAGGTGGTGGTTTCTTTTAAAGGCCTAAAAAAAGGGGTTAAGCAGAGAAAAGCAAAAAAGAAAACACCAGCCTATTAAAAAAAATAAGAAATAAATTGGATAATATATTATACAATGTATAATATATAATATTTTTATATAAAATATAAGTATATTGATTGAATTTATTTTATTTTCAAAATTCAAATTCAGATATCCAGTCCAGTCCAATTGAATAAGTTATCATATAAGTCCAATCCAATAGTGTTTGAATATCCAAATTTTTTTTTTAATCGATTGGATCGGTTCAGTTGGTTGTATTGAATGACTGGATCTTATGCTCACCCCTAGATTTCATGACGGTTTACCCTCGTGAAAAGTAACCACAATAGTGTCGAGTAAAAATTAATTAACCATGATGGTTAAAAAACATTGTGGAAAGGCAAAGGATTCCATGAAGGTAATCTGATGGCGCATGGAAGAGTGGAAAATAATTTTAAAAAAAAAGTGGATAAAAGGATTTAAAGAGATAAATCTTTCTAAAGTCCATTGATTCCTCAAAATACTAGAAAATAAGGCATCTAAAACCTGTTGATTCACTGATGAATACCAGGAGAATGGACATCAAAGTCTTGTTGATTCTCTCAAGAATGCCAGGAACAATGAAATAGAAAAGGAAAACTCTATATTTTAGAAAACACAGTTCATAATCGATCCATCTCAAAATAAAAGATAACAAGACTATTTATAGGTACTATAAGCACACTCATATAGATGACTTAATACTTAAATAAAAAAATTTAAAATTCAAAAACGCAAAAATAAATACAAAAATAAATCCAAACTTAATTAGACTTTCCCAAGACAAATACTTAAAGACTACTTAAAACTGTAAAATAAATACTAACTTTTGGACTTCTAAATTCCAAAACAATAAGACAAGACTTTTAAACTTCCACCATGTCCCATATTAATAAATAGTACTAATTAATTTAAGAGTGGTTTCATCCTTTTATATTCCATTTAATTTAAACTGATTAATGATATATTTGAGGTTTTTTCATTACATCTTTGCTATACTGTCCTCATTTAGATTTATGTGTTGAAGTATATGTAAGAAAATATGGCTCATTGACTACTTGGTGTTTAAATTGTTAGAATGTTGCATGCAACGGATTTTTATATGCGAGAAGACAACGTTCTAAAGTTAGTATGCTAAATCTATAGTCCGTAGTCCATGGGGTTAGAGTGAGCATCTAACTCATTTGAAGATTATTATGTTGTCTAAAGCCAATTAGGGAGATGGTTTGTCTTGACCATCTGGAACGAGCTGACTCAAAAGTAGAGACGTAGATATATTGCATAGTGGTGGTAATATATTAGATTGGACCAAAGTATAATTAATCTATCAGTCCACTTGATTAGATTAATTCACTTTTGACATTCATTATGCAATAACCTTAATCCTGAGTAAGTAAATGACTTTATGTTTATGACTTGTGAACTTTGATGCTCCAACTGCTAAAGTATCTTGGAGTAGGAAGCTATTAGACCTATTCGTTGGGTACATGACTTATATTTGATATAAGCTTTGTTTATAGATATGGAATCATAGCTCCCATAAAGAGTAAAGGTTATTCTCTTAACAACATTCTACAAGATGTGAAAATGAACGAGGCTTACTGGGCAAAATGACTAATTATTCACTTTGAGTGAATAATCATTTTCCTATTGGATGATAATGGATCTTTAAGATAGCATGATCAAAAGGTTGAACGGATTTTGACTTTAAGTTGATCAAGGATATCATATGAGGGTGTTGCATATATGACAAGATCATTAGACTACAGGTACATACTGGCTTATGTAATACGATATATAATTGGAAGTGCAGTTTTAGGTTTATAGTTGTGTGACTCTGAAACTAATAATTTTGTAATTAATTTATTTGGTGTAGAATAATTAATTACATAGATTATTAGAGTCCAAATTATATATTCCAATTGATCCCTTTATTAGCACAATATAATTCCTTAACGTATGGTAATCAATTAGAATATTCATTATGGTTTTAAATCTTGGTCTTGGTGAAGAGAAAAATTCGGAACACCTCTCACAAGGTGTAGGTGATAAGTGCGTAAAAGCTACTCACTTATTTAGTGTCCTGAAATTAGATAATTTGCAAAATCTTCAAGTTTAGATTGTTTTAATGTGTTTGTGAGTGTTTCAGGTAAAAAAAAAAAAAAAAAAAAAAAAAAAAAAATTGTATCACTTGGAAGAAAAGGAGATGAAAATCAAGAAAACATCGAAAAGAGCCTGCAATAGAGGCGTGGTCGTGCTCTCAGGGCTCGCGCCTACATGCCCACATCAGGCCGTGAAAGCTTCACGGCCAAACCATAATGGGGCGTGCGCTGGCGCAGTTTGAAGTGCACCCCTTGAACTCCAAGCGAGTAGCCGCACGCTCTCAGGCATGCTCTCACGTATCGTGGCATGCCTGCCTTTCTAAGGCCCCATGAATTTTTGAAGATTTTTTCGGGGCCCTTGGATAAAAAAAAAAAAAAAAAAAAGGGATGTTGGATTAACCTTACTTTTGGGGGGGGGGGGGGTGGTTGTTTGAGAAAAGATGAGGAGAGGATAGCTGGGGTGAAAGAGGAGTAGAGCATACATGACAGGGAGAAAACCCTAGTTTCTGGGAGGACCAATGGAGGAAGCTCTTGGAGACTGGAAGTTGCACTACATTAGAGTTTTATGTTTTCTTCCTCTTTTCTCCTCTTGTTCTTATACCTAGTATTTTCTTTACTTTTGTGGATTCATCATGCCTTTTCAGATTTGTTTAATTTTGAATATGTTTGAGTTTAAATTGATGGATTGCTAGATTTTTATGCTAGGGGACTTGATGTAATCTTGCTACGATTATGCTATGAATATTTTATGCTATTTGATGTTTTTCATGCCCAAACATTTGTGTTTTCTTTGCTTAATGCTTTAATTAACCGAAAGATTGATTAGAAGATTCAGATATATAGATTTAGGCTTGAGAGAGTCACTTGCACATGTTGGGATTTATTGAACACAACCTAGGGAGTATTGGAATCGGGAAATGAATATGAGCTAGGCAATCACTAATGAATGCACAATTGACTTAATTAATTGGGATATTAATTAGGTCGTTTTGCATATATTTGACTCGGCACTCGAGAGAGGGAGTTGGATTATTTTAGGAAATTCATGATTAATGTTTGGCTTGAGGGAAATCAATAGCATTGAAAAGGATTAGAATAACTAGGCAAGGTGAAATCAAGGACCCTAGCTACCTTATCATTAAAGACCCCTTCGATCCCAAAAACTCCTTGCATCATTTATTTGATTATTTAATTAGTTTAGAATTTTAATATTGTTTTGTTGATCTCATTTTATTTTGGACTTGTCTGGATAAAACTAGGTTATTCTAGTCATAGTACTTAGCTAGATTTTAGGAACACAATCCTCGTGGGACACGACACTCACTCATTACTTTATTACTTGTTGACCTCGTGCACTTGCGAGTAGAAAATAGGTGTGATATTTTTGCACTGATCAAGTTTTTAACGCCGTTGCTGGGGATTGGTTGTTGTAAAAACTTGGCTAATATTGTGACAAAGTAGCCTACTTTAATTTAGATATTTTTTTTAAATTTTTTTTTAATTCTTCTAAATTTTTGTTTGCTTGTTTGCTTTTTATTCTTGAAGGTGAATGCGAAGGGCCCATAGCTTGGAAATATTACCTCTTGACCCTGAAATTAAACAGACACTTTGTGAAATTAGAAGGGAAAGGAGAAATCAAGCACGAGCTATGGGTGATTAAAATTAAAATAACAATAATAATAAGCAACATAGGGCAATTCAGGACTATTTCAAGCCCCCAGTTCAGGAGCACTATTTGAGTATCCGGAGGCAAACTATCAATGCCAACAATTTTGAGCTAAAGCCTTATTTGACCTTGATGGTTCAATAGAATCAGTTTAGGGGATTGCCTAATGAGGACCCGAACACTCACTTGTCCATGTTCTTGGAAGCAGCTGACACGGTGAAGATTAATGGTGTCACTGAGGGCACCATCAAGTTGAAATTGTTCCCATTCTCTCTTTGGGACAAGGCTCGACAGTGGTTGATGTCACTGCCAATGGGAATTATTGGCACTTGGTAAGAGATGACTGAGAGGTTTATTGCAAAGTTCTTCCCTGTAATAACCCGAATTTTAATGACTCTAGATTTCCTTTGAATGAGGAAAACTTAAGTCTAGATCATGTTTGGAATAGAATATCGGTATAAGTTTGAGTTCTCGGTTAATTAGCTACGAGACTCAACGATGGATTACTTAGCCTAGTATAAGGCATTTTAAGGAAAATGGCGTAATGAAATTTCATGATTTCATGTTGGTCAAAGTTGACCAAAAAGTCAAAGGGTTGGCCAAGAACAGTCAAAGGTATGGAAATATACTGTGAAAATTGTCTTTTCAGACAAAATAACAAGAATAAGTTATGAGACCACCCTAGAAAAATCAAGCACACTAAGTTGGATATCAAGGGCCAGATGACTTTCAGAAATAAGAAGAAAATTTTTACAGTCCATTTTTATGCAGATAAATCTTGGATCACAGTCAAGTATAACAGTACTGAATTATACTGTGTATTAGTAAACACAGTATTGGAAATATCTGTGTTAGCAAGAAAATAGACTGCATTTTAAGGAAAAAGCCAAACAAGGCCTTATGATGATGTCACCTTATTTTGGAATTATGACATCATTTCTTGATTAAAGAAAATTGGAAAGTATTTGATGGCTCTAGAACCTCCCAAAGGCCGGCCACTTGGAGGGTAAAAATGTAAAAATTTTACCTTTTGGGGCAAAAGTGTAATTTTTAGAAAATAGTGATGTAAGCCAATGATGTCATCAAGATGATGTCATCATGATGAGGTAAGCAAGGAAACTTGGCCTCCAAGGAGTGAACAAGGGCCGGCCATCTAAGAGGGATCAATTTGCAAAGATTTTGTCTTTATGGGCAAAAAGTGTAATTTTGAAAAATATGATGATGTAAGCATGAGGTAAGCACATGATGTCATCAAGATGATGTCATCATGGTGAGGTAAGCAAAACTTGGGCACCAAGTCATGTAATGGCCGGCCAACACTTGTAGGGATCAAAGTGCAAATATTTTTGCTTCAAGGACTAAAGTGTAATTTTGGAAAAGAATTAAATCCAAATTCAAGGACTTTTTAGCAAATTTGAAAGTTCAAAATCAGCTATAAATAGGGGTGAAGGGGGGCGGATTTTTTGGTGGAAAAATTGGAAAAACAAGCCAAACTATGGCAAAATTCTCTCATTCCCATTTTCTCTCTAAAACCGACCCTAGGAAGTGAAAAAAAAATTGGTTGGCTGGATTTTTGGTAATGGCCAGACCTTGTGTGAGTGTGTGAGGCTCAATTTAATTGGCCAAAATTTTTGGAACCCCAATTGGAGGGGAGGCCGGTTGTGTGGAGCCAAGGAAAAAAGGAGAGAAAAGTTGGAATCAATCAAGCTAACCTCTTGGATTGATTTAGGTAAATCTCTAAAACCCTTAAGTTTTTATATTTTGCTTGAAACTAGATACTCATGTGGTTGTTTTCATGAGGAATGGCCGAAAATTGGAACCCATTTGGGGGAGGAGAATCGGCTGCAATGGCAGCCAAGGGGGAGTGAGGAAAAAGTTGGAATCCAAGCTTGTGAACCAACATCCAAACTCTAGAGGTAAACCCTTGGCCCTAAACTTTTTTAATTTGAGCTTAAATTTGGGAAATTTAAGTGTATTTCCATGTTTGGGATGTAAGAGCATAAGCTCATTTTCTTATGCCATGCAATAAGTTTTGTGCTTGATTATGTGCTTGATTAGGGTGCTAAGGTCTCAATTATGATTATGGTGCATGGTCTGGTAATTATGCTTGCATGATTTTTAGGGTTTCATGCATGCACATAAGGTGTTTGATATATGTCCCCAACATGCCTAAGAATTTATAGGTCATGCATGTTTATGTTTGAGCTAGATTAGAAGCTTGATTGATGATTGGTGATACAAATCAAATGTTTTGCAAACCCTAGTTTGGTGCAAGAACACCCAAGGGTTTTGCCTTGCATAAAGATGTTTGAATGATGTGTGAATGTATGTTTTACGTTAGAAAATGCTTCATGATGATTGTAGGCTCTCGACTGCTGCCGGTTGAGGTAGTGTGCACCTGTTAGGGCGTAAAACGAATTTAAACCCAAAAACTGCCAGTTCGGGTAAAACTGGCCAGTTTTCTGGAAAGCTGGATTTGAGGCCCTTAGAGGCTGAATTTGATAATAGTTAAAACATGAAAGTTGTTCAGAAGGGATTTTACTAGGGGGCATCATGGACAGTTTACAAAAATAAGGCTCCAAAGGCCTTCGTTTTTATAAAAATCCGAGCCTAGTCTGCCCAGACCTAGTTTACACGACTAGCCAGTTTCAAATGAAAACTGACAAGGATACAAGCGGAACTGGAATTTTCACAAAACATGAAAGTTTTAAGATTTTTCGAGAGCTAGAACGTTCATGAAGACAACTTTTTCGAAATCGGAATGGATCTTTAAACTGACACGGATTTCTAAAAAACTGTGCCGGAAACAGGAAATTCCTGCACAGGATTTTCTAAAACAATACAGGACAACTGTATTTTTGCACCAACACCAATGTTTTGACTGTAGTAACTGTTCCAAAGGCAGTTTTCAACAGTTAATAATTTTTACAAACCTTTCTCAAAGAATTACAATTTTTCAAGGGTTTTTATAAGAAATGAACAAAGAGAACCAAGTTTTTCCAAAGCAAAGAGAAAAACAAGTTTTTGAACTTTAAGTTATCTTTTTTTTCGGTAACAAGACAATGATGGACGATAACCGGGAAGGATACCCGAGTTACTGAACAGGGTTCAAAGCCCAAGGTTAACTTAGGATAATTGAACTAAGATTGACTACCTCAAGGGTTACTCAAGGTAACCCAACAAGGTGTTAAGATTGGGTTTGGATCTAAAACCCAAAAGATTATGGATAGATAACCAGGCATAGGCCAAGGTTAGTGTAATACCTAGATTTTTCATGTCACTAATTTCTTCTTAAGAAATTAGATTCTATACCATAAAGGTATTTATGAAAAAGTTCAAGTAAGAGCTTTTGTTTGATTATGTGAATTCTTTTGGGTCAGTAAGACTCAAAATAGGTTTTTAAGGTTAGAAAACGCTCTTTCAAGTCAAAAAAGACGAAAAAGGACGTAATTTCAAAAAAAGTCAAAGTTTGACCAAAAGTGGTCAACGGATTGACTTGGCAGTATTATATGATGCAGTACGAGAAAAATACTGTAAAATATGTCAGTATGGGCGAGATAGCTCAAATAGGCTTTAAAACCACCCTAGAAAATCAAGCACACCTAGTTAAGGTCAAGGGCAAAAGGACGTGAAAATATGGAAAACTTGGTCACCAAGTAACCCATTGGGGCCGGTCACATGCAGGGGCAAAAATGTCAAAATTTTCACTTTTGGGGTAAAAGTGTAAATTTTGGAAAATTGATGATGTAAGCACATGATGTCATCAAGATGATGTCATCATGATGAGATAAGCTTGGCTTGTTCACCAAGAAAGCAACCGGCCACCTAGGGGGCATTTTTGTAAGAATTTTCACTTTTGGGGCCAAAGTGCAAATTTTGGAAATTTGGTGATGTAAGCATGTGATGTCACCAAGATGAGGTCATCTTGCCTTGCTCTCCAAGTTGACAGCTGGCCATCTTGACACCTAGCATGCCAATTGCATGATTTTCTCAAAGTTTAGGGGTTAAAATGCAATTTTTGGAAAGTTTGCATTTGCCTATAAATAGGGGTGGCATTTAATCATTTAAATCAGAAAATTTGGCCAAACTCTTGCCATTTTTCTGCAGAAAAATCCGAGAGAGAGAGGAGGAGAGAAACCAAGAGAGAACCAAGAGAAAAAGTTGGAAAAAGCCAAGGGAGGCTAGTTAGTGTGCATGTTCGGTTTCAAGCTAGAAACCAAGGGCAAATCTGGAAATTTTGGACCCAATTTCTGGGCAGTGGCCGTGCAGGGGTGAGGAAGAAAGGGGTGAAAAATTTTGGTGCCATTTGGGGAGCTAGAGCGGAGTGTTTGGAGAGCCAAAAGGGAGGGAGATTTCGGTTTGCATACCCTAACCCATCCCTAGGGTTAGCTAAGGTAAAACTCCCTCAAACCCTAACATTTTTCCATGCAAGTTAGATGGGATATTTATGTGTATGTTTGTATGTGCATGGCTGAAAATTGGAACCCCATTTGGAGGGGAAATCCGGACTTGTTGGCAGCCAAGAGGGAGGAGTAAGGAAGTTTGGAATCCAAGCTAGTAAACCAACTTCCAAACCCTAGAGGTAAACCCTAAAACCATAAGCTTTTGGTTTGAGATTTAATGTGGAAATTTAAGTGTATTTCCAAGTCCAATATGTAAGAGCATAAGCTCAAAGTTTTATGGTTAATGCCCTAGACTAGGTGTGGTGCTTGATTAGGGTGTTGCTTAAGGGTGGTTGCTTATGGTTTTGTTTATGCTTGTGTGCATTATATTTGTGCTTGTTGCATGCTAGGATTGCATGGCTTTATGGTTGGTATGTTCCCTATTAGTGTGCAGCCGGTTGTGGCTTGTGTGCATGGTTATTAGAGCTAGTCATGGTTTGGCTTGAATGCATGTATGAAATGTGATGCAACTCTAGTTCATGCAACCCTAGGTTTGTGTAGATTTGGTTTGGGTTGCATGGCTGCGTTAGAATCACGTGTTGATTCATGTGGGATGTTAGTTAACGCTGCATGTTGGTTACTTAGGCTCCCGCGTGATCGGTTGAGTTAGTTCCGCGAAGTAGGACGCGTAAAACCGAGTAAGCACAAAAACTGGCAGATTCGGATTAAATCTGCCCAGTTTTTGGAAAAGTGAAATATAAGGCCTTTAGAGGCCGAATTGGGAAAAACGTAAAACATAAAAGTTGTTCGGAAGAGGTTTTCCTAGGGGGCAACGTGAACCGTTTCACAAAATGAGACCCCAATGGCCTCCGTTTACCCCAAAACCCGTGGCTGATCCCCAGACCCAGTTTTCACTCAGTTTTTCGGGGTCAGCCAGTTTCAAACAAAAACTGGGACGAATCTAGGCCGAATTGGAATTTTTGTAAAACATGAAAGTTTTAGCATTTTTCGAGAGCTACAACTTTCGTGAAGAAAACTTTTTCAGATTACGAACTGATTCTTAAACTGGGATTGTTTTTCGAAGGGTGCGCAGGGAATCCGAAAATTCCTGCACCATTAGCTTTATAAATGTTTCTAGAAAACTGTTTTTCTACTACAAACTATTGTTTTGATTATGGAAAACTGTTCCAAGGGCAGTTTTCAACCTCAAATGATTTTATAAAGCACTAATCCAAGAGTTTGGATTTTTACGATTTAAGTAAAGGATTTTTATAAGTTAAGAAAGAAGTTTTGGGATTAATTTCCCTAAATTTTCCAAGTAAGGAAAATGAATTTTGCAAGCTAGAGTATAGCAAGCGATTAGTTTACGAAAGGTAACCGGGAGTTATACCCGAGTTACTGGATCAAGCCCAAGGCCCAAAGATTGACCCAACGATGGTTGACCATAGTTGACCGAAATTGACCATTGTTAACCACAGTTAACTTTGGTTGACTAACAAGTGGATTTTAGTTTGACCTTAAGGGTTACCCAATATAACCCTAAAGGATACCCGTTTGAGCTAAGATATTGGGTTAGGAAAGTAACCTAATGATTTGTGGATTAAGGATGAAGCCCAGGGTTGGAAGATGATCTAACCCTAATGGTATGTTATGTTATGGGCTTAGTACACAAGGTTATCCAATGTAACCAAGTAAGACGTTATGCACAAGGGACATACAACCAAGACCATGTAAGGTAAGCATGTTGGTTAGGTCACCAACATTTCATGAGTTTAAGTTAGACAATGTCTTTTATCGAGCAGGATAGAACCTGCAGCTGTACCGGAAAAGGAACAGCGTTAGTTGGGACAATAAATCAAGAGCATAGGACGGAAGGTAAGTACAACTCCGCCTACAGCATGAACACATGTTTGTTTGCATATGATGTTTTTAAGAAATCATGAATAGCATTTCATGATTTATGATGTTATGAAGTAGTACGTTATGACATGATGATATGTTAAGTATGTCCATGTTTCATGTTAAGATGTAGTATGTTATGAAGTATGTTATGTTATGTATGATGTTACGTTAAGATGCAGTATGTCCATGTTTCATGTTAAGTTATGAGATAGTATGTTATGATAAAGTATGTTATGTTTTATGTTCGATATCTTGGCATCATAAAGCATGCTCACTAATAATGAATCATATGGTAAGAATAAGTTCTTAAGATACGAGATAAGTTAAGCAAAGATTGTTGTGTTGTACTGGCTTGCCTTTGTGGTGGGTTCAAATGGTATATTCCATGGTTTGACTTGGATTGGATTGGCTGCCTTCACTACTCCATGTTAAACGTCTTGTTTCATGGTTTGAGTTGGATTGGACGGACCGCCTTCAACCACTCCATGGTTATGTACCACAGTACATGCGCACATGTTATAGAGTAAGATAATAAGGAACCATAATTGAATAATAAGAAATCATAACCTGTTCATGCATTTTGTGTTTCAGTTGCATGCGGATTGAATATTGTGCTTACTGGGCTTTTAGCTCATTACTTACGTTCATGCTGTAGGTAAGCTACCTACCGGCAATACCTGATACGAGACTGTGGAAAGACGGTGCTGCGGACTGTGAAATGTGGGATGGACACCACCACGGATTTCCATAAAAGGTGTTTGAAAGGAAAATGTGTTTACATTATGTTTTAAGTATGTATGGCAAGGTTTCAGTATGTATGGCAACGAGTTGCCTCGTGTTGTACTGATTCGCATTAGGTCGGGTTGGTCCACGATTTACGTTTATGTATGATAGCTTTCCCATTAGGTGAAAGCTTAGTACTCGAGTGAGTACATACGAAGAAGATATGTTCCTATATATAAGTTTAAATTTATGTTTAAGCCTAAGTTTAAGGCTTCATGTTTTATGTAAGTAACGTGTTTAAGTCACGATTTTAAAATGAAGTTAAAGCTTTTAAGTTTTAAAGGAGTAAAAAAAAAAAAAAAAAAAATTTACTCTAAAAATTGGGTAAGTTTAAGTTAAGTAAGTATAGTCACGACCGTCATTCGCGTGGTCGGTCCTACGTGGGTGTTCGGGGCGTGACAGGTTGGTATCAGAGCCAAGGTTTTCTTGCCATCCAATTTCACAGTTCTGCCGCCAGAGCCACAGTTTTGTAAGTTGTTTTCTTACTCTGTCTTATGTATAGTCATAAGATTAGTACAATGACATGTACCTGGTGTTAAACCCAGATTAGATTTTCAGGATCGAAAAGGGCAGTGAAGCTTCGTTAGCATTTCAAGGAATAGAGGAGGAGCTCCGACTCCGCACCCTCGACAGGACCCAAGACGTGGTTTCACTTAATGGGGATTCTTCTCCGGTTATGTGCTGCAAGGACATATTTCTAGGCTATGTTACGTTGCCAGCCAACGACAAGACGAGGAGGCTCGAGTATGGGGCCTTAGCATGGAGACTTGAGAGGAGGCTCCTAAATGTTATTTTTATAACACTCAGGACCGCCTATGTTCGGTAGTGTCACGATTCCATGATATACCAGGATGCGTATACGAGACGATATCTCAATTATGTTGCAGCTTGGCGCAAATAACTCTATGGGTTATTACGGCTAGTGGATCAGAGTTGCGCAGCAAAAGCATGGTGGATACGCTACGTTTACGATATGATATGAAGAGATTGCTAGAAATCTCTAGTAGGATAAGTTGACAAGTTACGATATGATAAGTTAAGTTATGAAAGTAAGAATGGGCATTAGAATTAGAAACGAGAAGTTGGTTTGTCGTAGATACGACCGAACCAAATTTTTCGTAAGAGCCTAATCTTACAGCTATAGTGTCTAAGTTGCAAAGATACTTGCTAGATTATCAACAAGAGATAGGATCGATGCTATAAAAGCTAAAGTTTCATATTTATGGAAATTATGCCCTAGTAAGGGAAATTATGTGATATTGGGAAGTTTAGACATTCCTAAGAATTATGACTATGAAAGACAAGTTTGAAGCAAAGAGAAAAGCTTCTACTATCCAAGAAGTAGTTGGATATTTTAAGTGTACCTTTCAATGCATCACTCGAACGATATTATGCTTTTCCAAGATTGGCTTTAAAAGAATTCAAAGAAAATATTTTTATAAAAGATCTTATGTTTAATAGAACCCCCTCATTTTATGTAAGACGGCCAAATCCTTGAGGAAGAAATTCCAAGATGGGGGTTGTCATTAAAAGTAAAGGTTCCAAGTTAGGAGCCATAGGCCAAATCCTTGAGGAAGTAAATTCCAAGATGGGGGCCATGGGCCGAATCCTTGAGGGATGAGTTTCGAGAAAGGGACGAATTCCAAGATAGGGGCCATTATGATAAGCAAAGGGTTCTAATAGCATAGGATCAAGTTTCAAGAAAGAAACTATGTTCAAGAACGAGTTTTGAGTACAGAATACGATATGTTTTCCAAGTAAGGAAGAAATATGTATTTTCCAAGCACTGGAAAAAAAAAAAAAATTTATGATAAGCTTTTCAAGTATGAAAAAGTTACATGAAATATGTTTTCAAAATATGACAAGTTATATATGATATACTTGCTCAACTTTTTACGTAAATGATTCTTGTGATGCAATAGGAAAGGAAAGTATGTAAGTATGTAAGTATGCAGTATGATCAGTATGACAAGTAAGAAAGGAAAGTATGTATGTTAGCATGAAGTATGATGATAAGTATGTAAGTATGATGATAAGATAAGAAAGTATGATGAAAGTAAGCATGAAAGTACGAAAGTAAGAGGATATGGAGTATGAATTATGAGGCTATAGATGTAAAATTATGGTTCTGTATAAGAGATATGATCCCATTAAAGTGTTAAAATGGGAACATGAACGAACCATTATGAACCTATGGTGGATTTTTGAGAAAAGTCACCTAGATACATCCGAATTTTCGAGGACGAAAATTTTTAAGGAGGGTCGATTGTAATACCTAGATTTTTCATGTCACTAATTTCTTCTTAAGAAATTAGATTCTATACCATAAAGGTATTTATGAAAAAGTTCAAGTAAGAGCTTTTGTTTGATTATGTGAATTCTTTTGGGTCAGTAAGACTCAAAATAGGTTTTTAAGGTTAGAAAACGCTCTTTCAAGTCAAAAAAGACGAAAAAGGACGTAATTTCAAAAAAAGTCAAAGTTTGACCAAAAGTGGTCAACGGATTGACTTGGCAGTATTATATGATGCAGTACGAGAAAAATACTGTAAAATATGTCAGTATGGGCGAGATAGCTCAAATAGGCTTTAAAACCACCCTAGAAAATCAAGCACACCTAGTTAAGGTCAAGGGCAAAAGGACGTGAAAATATGGAAAACTTGGTCACCAAGTAACCCATTGGGGCCGGTCACATGCAGGGGCAAAAATGTCAAAATTTTCACTTTTGGGGTAAAAGTGTAAATTTTGGAAAATTGATGATGTAAGCACATGATGTCATCAAGATGATGTCATCATGATGAGATAAGCTTGGCTTGTTCACCAAGAAAGCAACCGGCCACCTAGGGGGCATTTTTGTAAGAATTTTCACTTTTGGGGCCAAAGTGCAAATTTTGGAAATTTGGTGATGTAAGCATGTGATGTCACCAAGATGAGGTCATCTTGCCTTGCTCTCCAAGTTGACAGCTGGCCATCTTGACACCTAGCATGCCAATTGCATGATTTTCTCAAAGTTTAGGGGTTAAAATGCAATTTTTGGAAAGTTTGCATTTGCCTATAAATAGGGGTGGCATTTAATCATTTAAATCAGAAAATTTGGCCAAACTCTTGCCATTTTTCTGCAGAAAAATCCGAGAGAGAGAGGAGGAGAGAAACCAAGAGAGAACCAAGAGAAAAAGTTGGAAAAAGCCAAGGGAGGCTAGTTAGTGTGCATGTTCGGTTTCAAGCTAGAAACCAAGGGCAAATCTGGAAATTTTGGACCCAATTTCTGGGCAGTGGCCGTGCAGGGGTGAGGAAGAAAGGGGTGAAAAATTTTGGTGCCATTTGGGGAGCTAGAGCGGAGTGTTTGGAGAGCCAAAAGGGAGGGAGATTTCGGTTTGCATACCCTAACCCATCCCTAGGGTTAGCTAAGGTAAAACTCCCTCAAACCCTAACATTTTTCCATGCAAGTTAGATGGGATATTTATGTGTATGTTTGTATGTGCATGGCTGAAAATTGGAACCCCATTTGGAGGGGAAATCCGGACTTGTTGGCAGCCAAGAGGGAGGAGTAAGGAAGTTTGGAATCCAAGCTAGTAAACCAACTTCCAAACCCTAGAGGTAAACCCTAAAACCATAAGCTTTTGGTTTGAGATTTAATGTGGAAATTTAAGTGTATTTCCAAGTCCAATATGTAAGAGCATAAGCTCAAAGTTTTATGGTTAATGCCCTAGACTAGGTGTGGTGCTTGATTAGGGTGTTGCTTAAGGGTGGTTGCTTATGGTTTTGTTTATGCTTGTGTGCATTATATTTGTGCTTGTTGCATGCTAGGATTGCATGGCTTTATGGTTGGTATGTTCCCTATTAGTGTGCAGCCGGTTGTGGCTTGTGTGCATGGTTATTAGAGCTAGTCATGGTTTGGCTTGAATGCATGTATGAAATGTGATGCAACTCTAGTTCATGCAACCCTAGGTTTGTGTAGATTTGGTTTGGGTTGCATGGCTGCGTTAGAATCACGTGTTGATTCATGTGGGATGTTAGTTAACGCTGCATGTTGGTTACTTAGGCTCCCGCGTGATCGGTTGAGTTAGTTCCGCGAAGTAGGACGCGTAAAACCGAGTAAGCACAAAAACTGGCAGATTCGGATTAAATCTGCCCAGTTTTTGGAAAAGTGAAATATAAGGCCTTTAGAGGCCGAATTGGGAAAAACGTAAAACATAAAAGTTGTTCGGAAGAGGTTTTCCTAGGGGGCAACGTGAACCGTTTCACAAAATGAGACCCCAATGGCCTCCGTTTACCCCAAAACCCGTGGCTGATCCCCAGACCCAGTTTTCACTCAGTTTTTCGGGGTCAGCCAGTTTCAAACAAAAACTGGGACGAATCTAGGCCGAATTGGAATTTTTGTAAAACATGAAAGTTTTAGCATTTTTCGAGAGCTACAACTTTCGTGAAGAAAACTTTTTCAGATTACGAACTGATTCTTAAACTGGGATTGTTTTTCGAAGGGTGCGCAGGGAATCCGAAAATTCCTGCACCATTAGCTTTATAAATGTTTCTAGAAAACTGTTTTTCTACTACAAACCATTGTTTTGATTATGGAAAACTGTTCCAAGGGCAGTTTTCAACCTCAAATGATTTTATAAAGCACTAATCCAAGAGTTTGGATTTTTACGATTTAAGTAAAGGATTTTTATAAGTTAAGAAAGAAGTTTTGGGGTTAATTTCCCTAAATTTTCCAAGTAAGGAAAATGAATTTTGCAAGCTAGAGTATAGCAAGCGATTAGTTTACGAAAGGTAACCGGGAGTTATACCCGAGTTACTGGATCAAGCCCAAGGCCCAAAGATTGACCCAACGATGGTTGACCATAGTTGACCGAAATTGACCATTGTTAACCACAGTTAACTTTGGTTGACTAACAAGTGGATTTTAGTTTGACCTTAAGGGTTACCCAATATAACCCTAAAGGATACCCGTTTGAGCTAAGATATTGGGTTAGGAAAGTAACCTAATGATTTGTGGATTAAGGATGAAGCCCAGGGTTGGAAGATGATCTAACCCTAATGGTATGTTATGTTATGGGCTTAGTACACAAGGTTATCCAATGTAACCAAGTAAGACGTTATGCACAAGGGACATACAACCAAGACCATGTAAGGTAAGCATGTTGGTTAGGTCACCAACATTTCATGAGTTTAAGTTAGACAATGTCTTTTATCGAGCAGGATAGAACCTGCAGCTGTACCGGAAAAGGAACAGCGTTAGTTGGGACAATAAATCAAGAGCATAGGACGGAAGGTAAGTACAACTCCGCCTACAGCATGAACACATGTTTGTTTGCATATGATGTTTTTAAGAAATCATGAATAGCATTTCATGATTTATGATGTTATGAAGTAGTACGTTATGACATGATGATATGTTAAGTATGTCCATGTTTCATGTTAAGATGTAGTATGTTATGAAGTATGTTATGTTATGTATGATGTTACGTTAAGATGCAGTATGTCCATGTTTCATGTTAAGTTATGAGATAGTATGTTATGATAAAGTATGTTATGTTTTATGTTCGATATCTTGGCATCATAAAGCATGCTCACTAATAATGAATCATATGGTAAGAATAAGTTCTTAAGATACGAGATAAGTTAAGCAAAGATTGTTGTGTTGTACTGGCTTGCCTTTGTGGTGGGTTCAAATGGTATATTCCATGGTTTGACTTGGATTGGATTGGCTGCCTTCACTACTCCATGTTAAACGTCTTGTTTCATGGTTTGAGTTGGATTGGACGGACCGCCTTCAACCACTCCATGGTTATGTACCACAGTACATGCGCACATGTTATAGAGTAAGATAATAAGGAACCATAATTGAATAATAAGAAATCATAACCTGTTCATGCATTTTGTGTTTCAGTTGCATGCGGATTGAATATTGTGCTTACTGGGCTTTTAGCTCATTACTTACGTTCATGCTGTAGGTAAGCTACCTACCGGCAATACCTGATACGAGACTGTGGAAAGACGGTGCTGCGGACTGTGAAATGTGGGATGGACACCACCACGGATTTCCATAAAAGGTGTTTGAAAGGAAAATGTGTTTACATTATGTTTTAAGTATGTATGGCAAGGTTTCAGTATGTATGGCAACGAGTTGCCTCGTGTTGTACTGATCCGCATTAGGTCGGGTTGGTCCACGATTTACGTTTATGTATGATAGCTTTCCCATTAGGTGAAAGCTTAGTACTCGAGTGAGTACATACGAAGAAGATATGTTCCTATATATAAGTTTAAATTTATGTTTAAGCCTAAGTTTAAGGCTTCATGTTTTATGTAAGTAACGTGTTTAAGTCACGATTTTAAAATGAAGTTAAAGCTTTTAAGTTTTAAAGGAGTAAAAAAAAAAAAAAAAAAAAATTTACTCTAAAAATTGGGTAAGTTTAAGTTAAGTAAGTATAGTCACGACCGTCATTCGCGTGGTCGGTCCTACGTGGGTGTTCGGGGCGTGACAGTTAGGATGATAACCTAACCCTATTCATGTATGATTGGGATTAATACCCAAGGTTACCTTATGTAACCAAGTAAGCTATAATGAGTATAGGAGGGGACATATAACTAAGACTATGAATGGGTGTTGGTTAGGTCACCAGCATCTTAAGGTTATGATTATTAAGCCTTATACTATGTCCTTTGACATAACAGGAGATAGCCTGTTGTTGTGCCTCAGCTTGGAGTCGCACGAAATAGGACACAGCTAACCAAGTAAGTACAACTCCGCCTACAGCATAGGCCCTTTGTTGTTACTTGCCTAATGTGATGGTATGTGATGATATGTTATGACGTGTAATGTTATGGTATGATATGTTATGGTATGTATGGCATGTCATGGTATGTTATGAATGAGGTTATGTTATGTTATATGTTGTAATATTGTGACATCATGAAGCATATTCACTAATGTTAAACCACCTGGTAAGAACAAGACAAGTAGGATGTTGTGTCGTGCCGACTTGCCACAAAGGCGGGTTTAAATGGTATGGTTCATGGTTTGAGTTGGATTGGATGGCTATCTAAACTACTCCATGTTAAACTTTGTGTTTCATGGTTTGAGTTAAAATGGACTGCCG
Organism: Ficus carica; assembly: GCA_009761775.1. NCBI lineage: Eukaryota > Viridiplantae > Streptophyta > Magnoliopsida > Rosales > Moraceae > Ficus > Ficus carica. The sequence goes on along the minus strand of CM019748.1, from coordinate 15,173,403 downwards.
CCTTCAACCATTCCTTGGCTATGTACCACGGTACGAGCACACATGATAAGTAAAGGAATATAACTAAATTAAGTTATGAATCCATAATTGATTCATAAGAGATCATAATTGGTTCATGCATAATGATATGTTTTGTGTCGCGGATGTAACAGTTGTACTTGCTGAACGAAAGCTCACGTCTTACGTCTATGCTGTAGGTAAGCAACCTGCCAGCAATCTCTGATGCAATACTGTGGAGGGCTGGTGCTGCGGACTGTGAAATGTGGGATGGACACTGCCACGACTTTTGAAAAAAAAATATATACTCTATAAAATATGTTGTAATGAAAAAGGGTTTTCATATTTTCATGATGTTTTAAGTATGAATGACAAAGTTTATGTATGTATGGCAAGCAAGTTGCCACTTGTGGTACCAATCCACATTAAGTCGGGTTTGATCTACAATTTGATTATGATGGCCTTCAAGGAGGGTTTGAAAGTTCGGTACTCGAGTAAGTACCTATCAGTAAGTATGAGTTTGAGGATGAAGTTCAAGTTGAAAGTTTTAAAATAAAGTTTAAAAGAAAAAAAAAATTTCCCAAATTTTCCGCAAGTTTAAGTTAAGTATGTAAGTAAGGTGACGACCCGGCGTGGGAAGTCGGGGTGTGACATTCCCACCATTTAAGGCATCTTAGTTGTGGAGTGAGATTGGATATTTCCGCCAGAATGACTTTGAGCCATTGTATGAAGCTTGGGAACGGTTCAAGGACTTGCTCAGAAAATGTCCTCAGCATGGTTATGATGAGTAGATGCTGATTGACAGGTTTTATAATGGGTTGAATGGCCAATCAAGAACTATTGTTGATAGCATTGCAGGTGGATCATTGATGGCAAAGTCTATTCCAGAGGCCTACAATTTTCTTGAGGAAATGTCTACCAATAGTTATCAAAGGCCTTCAGAGCGTTCAATACCGAAGAAAATTGATGGTATTTATGATGTGGATCCGTTCGTTTCATTGCTGGCACAGGTTTCAGCTTTGTCAAATCAGATTATAGCCTTGACTAATAGAGAAGCACCATTTAGCAAGTGCAAGTACATCTTTTGCACAGGATGAATACACTTAAGAGCAGGTTCAGTTTGTGAACAACATGAACTTCAACTATATGCCCAATCACTTGCCCACTCACTATCATCCTGGCTTGAGGAACCATGAGAATTTCTCTTATGCCAACAACAGGAATGTTTTGCAACCTCCTCCGGGTTTCAACCAACAAGTGGTGGAAAATGAACTTTCTGTGGAAGATTTGTTGAGTACCTTCATTGTTGAGACTAGAGGGAGGTGTAACAAGGATGAGGCTAGACTTGACAATATTGAGGCACATTGTAACAACATGAATGCAACCATGAAGTCTCTTGAGGTGCAAATCGGTCAATTAGCCAATGCGGTTAAGGGCCAATCATCTGGCAACTTCCCAAGTGATATAGAGCCTAATCCCAAAGACCATTGCAAGGCTATCACTTTGAGAAGTGGGAAAGAAGTTGAGACTCCTAAGCCCTAAGAGGATAAAACCAAAGAAGAAAAGGTAGAATCGGAGCAACCGAAGGAGAGTGCAAGACCTAAGTCGATCTCTTTTTCGGATAATCCTCTTCTCATCACTCTTACCCTCCCGTATCTGCAACGATTCAAGAAGAAGAAGTTGGATGCTCAATTTTTGAAGTTTTTGGAAATTTTCAAGAAGATCCATATCAACATTCCCTTTGCGGATGCACTTGAACAAATGCCTAATTATGCCAAGTTTATGAAGGATGCCATGGCAAAGAAGTGGAGGTTGGAGGATTATCAGATCGTCAAGCTAACAAAAGAGTGTAGTGCTATCCTCCAAAGGAAATTGCCTCAAAAGTTGAAGGATCTGGGGAGTTTCACTATTCCGTGTACTATTGGAGATTCTTACTTTGAGAAGGCCTTGTGTGATCTTGGAGATAGCATCAATCTTATGCCTCTGTCCATCTTTTGAAAGCTCGGACTTGGGGAAGTCACACCAACCACCATATGTTTGCAAATGACGGATAGATCTCTCACTTATCCAAGGGGTGTCATAGAGAGTGTGTTGGTGAAGGAGGATAAATTCTTTTTTCCCGTGAATTTTGTTGTGTTGGATATGGAAGAGGATCGGGAAATTCCCATCATCCTTGGGAGACCAATTTTGGCTACCGGAAGAACTTGATTGATATGCAAAGTGGTAATTTGACTCTAAGGGTGAATAATAAGGAGGTGAAGTTCAACATTTTTTAAACAATGAGATTTCTGGAAGAGAAGTCAATCTATCACTGAGTAGAAGTGGTAGACTCGTGAATCAGGGAATTCTTCCAAGAGGTAACCCACAATGACCCTCTAAAGCGTAGCCTCATTACACCCTTGAACATGACCGATTTTGGTGGAGATTTTTGTATTAAGGAAGAGGGTAATGTTGATAGTGTTCTAGCTCTTGAGGCTTTGCCATGTGAAGTGGGGGATATGGCTCAAGTGAAAATTTTAGAGAAGCCTGGTGAGTGCTTCATGTAATAACCCAAATTTTTACGGACTCATGATTTCATTATATTGAGGTCCGTACTATATGTTAGGCAATGCTTCATGAAAATTATGAATATCAATGTGAAATTCATAATTTTATTATTAAAGCATGTTTGAGTCCTCGTTTAATTAGCTACGAGACTCAATAATAAGTTTATTATGTTAAGTATGAGGCATTTTGACGAAAGAGGCAAAATAAGGATTTATGACTTTATTCCGGTCAAAGTTTGATCAGGTTGACCTTAGGTTTGACTAAGACGGTATTGCAGTGTAATCAACAGTATGAAAATTATACTGCGATAAACCGTCATTACGGATGAAGAAGTAAGAATAAGGTATGGGATTGCTCTAGAATAATCAGGAATAATGTTTTGAGCAATGAGGACTTAGTAGTTTCGAGTCTTAAGAAAAATTCATACGCAGTCCAGTTAAGTGCAGATGAATTCTGAACTGCAGTATAGCAAGCAATATGAAAATTATACTGTGAAAAACCATCATCACAGATGGAATGGCAAGAATAAGGTTCAAGATCACGTTAGAAAAATCAAGCACATTGTCTAAGACAATAAGGGCTAAGTAGCTCTAAGTCATAAGAAAAATTTATACGCAGCCCAGTTAAGTGCAAATAAATTCTGGACTGTAGTCTAGTATGACAGTACTGTTTTTAGTGAAAAAACAGTATTAATATTATCTGAGTTAGTAAGAAAATGGACTGTATATTTAGAAGGAATGCCAAACAAGGCATTACTTGGAGGCCAAGTAAGTAAGGATAATTATATGAATTTTGGGATTTTTGAAAATTAAAAAGAAATGTGTGGAAGGTTTTGATTGGATGATTTAGTGGATAACTTTGAAGAGAAATTGGCCCCAAAATTCAGCCACATGGCCGGCCACCTAAGAGGTCCTTTTAGCAAATATTTTATTTTCAGGGTCCAATATGAAATTTTAAGAATAAAAATAATTATGTGATTATTTTTTTTGGGGGGGGGGGGGGGGGGGGGATGTTTGGGTCATTTTATTTGATTCTACCCCAAAACTCTGGCTCATTTTCACCTCATTCTCCTTTACCCCTTAGAAGCCGAAACCAAATAGAGAGAGAGAGGTCGGTTTTGTGAGGGTAAGGAAAGGAAGGAGAATTTCTCAACCAAAAGGCAGATTCATTCTCTTGGATCTTGAGGTAATCCTTTTCACCCTCTTGTTCCTTAATTTAGTTTGATTCAAGATTTAAGTGTATTTCCATGTTGGTTTTGTAAGAGCATAAGCTCACTTTTATTTTCATGCAATAGGAGTAGCTTAGATTCCTTGAATATGCTTGATTATGGTTTAGTGGTCTCTAATTATGTTTTGGTGTATGGTTATGATCTTATTTATTAGATGTTCGTGGTATGTGTGATTGCCTATTAGATGTTCGTAATATGTCCCCACATACTCAAGAATGATGTTGCATGGATGAATAATTTAATTGGTAATGTATGTTGCATGTAGGGTTCAAGAAAAACCTAAAAACCATAGTTTAGTGAACATTCACCATATGAAGGATTGTATAAATGAAAAATGAATACATGGCAATGAAAACATTACGTAGCACGCTGCTTGCTTGATTTAGGCTCATGGTTACAACCGTTTGAGGTAGTGTGCGCGTAATTCTATGTAAAATTTGACCTAAAATGAACTTGCCAGTTTTTGGGTAAAACTGGGCAGCTTTCTGGAAACGTGATTTTGAGGCCCTTAAAGGCCGAATTTGGGAAAACTTAAAACTAAAAAGTTTTAGAAAATTGAAAATACTAGAGGACAATGTAGACATATTTTGAAAAATAAGCTATAAAGGCTTCCGTTTTTATGAAAACCCGAGCCCTGGTCTGCCCAAACCCTGTGCACGGCCAGCCGGTTTCAACCAGGGATATGAACAAGTTAAAGGTAGAATTAGGTTTTGAGTAAAACACAAAAGTTGTAGGGTTTTTCGAGATCTACAACTTTAATGAGAATAATTTTTCAAATTCAAAACATATTTTAAAGTAAAACCTGATTTTCTAAAACTGTGTAGGAAACAGGAAATTCCTGCACATGCACTGATAACAAAAATTTATGAGACTTTTTTAAGCATTTTATAAAAAGGGGTTAAAATTTATCAAACAAGGAATGAAATAAATAAAATAAGCCAAGTTCTATGGTAAACAACTATAGGACCAAAAGTAACCGAGAAGGTTACCAACTTTTAATAGGTCAAATAATTTAGGTTACTTATAGTAACCATATGAGATACCAAGTTATTGGGTTGGGCCTTACCCTATGGTTACCGATAGTAACCTAATGGGGTAGAACTTTAAAAGTAATTGGGCCCTAATAACCCAATAGTGTATCATTCAAATATGATTGGGCCTTACCCTAGGGTTACCAATAGTAACATAATGGAGTATTTATTTAAAATTAGTTGGGCCAAAAACCCATGGTTACTAATGGTAACCTAATAAGGGTATTACTTTAAAAGTAATTGGGCCTTAGTAACCTAATAAGGTGTAATACCCGAAATTTTGATGACTTAAGAGTTCCGTTGGAATAATGGAAACCTAAGTCTGAATCATGATCCGAGTTGAATAACATAATATGTTTGAGTTCTCGTGTAATTAGCTACGAGACTCAACAATAGTTGCTTAGGCAAATATGAGACCTTTTGGAGAAAAGAGACAGAATAGGAATTTTGATTTTTTTATTCCGGTCAAGGTTTGACCAAGGTTGACTTTAGGTTAACCAAGTTGACTATTGGTTTGACTGAGAGGATACTACAGTATAATTTATCGGTATAGAAACTATACTGCAGAAAACTGTCGTTACGGACGATTATGCGAGAACAAGGTTTGAAACGACGCTAGAGGAAAATCAAGCACGATTTTTAGGACATGAAGGACTAAATGGTTTCAAGTCCTGAGAAAATTCTATACGCAGTCCAATTTTATGCAAAGGAATTCTAGACTGTAGTCCAGTATAATAGTTAAAGTACTGTTCTGGTGAAAAACAGTATTAGTATTAATTAAGTTAGTAGGGAAATGGACTGCATCTCTATATTTAAGGATTTTTGAGTGGACCATTATGTATGGAATTGAAGCCAAGTGGCTCCACCAAAACCGTCCACCTCACAGGGACTAAAGTGTAAATATTTTGTCATTAAGGACTAAAGTGCAATTGTAAGAAAAGTAAGTAAGTATGTAATTTTTGAATTATGGAATTTGTGGATATTCCTAACCAAGCCTCCAACTAGAGTTAAACTAAGCCAATGGCCGGTTACATTGATCGGTTACATTGGGTAGCTTGGTGAACAAGGCAAACAAAGCTTGTTGAACAAGCCAATTTTTGGTCCACATGGCACCTCATGGCCGGTTCTTCATGCTTGGGGAACAAGGAAATTTGCTTATGTAAGCATGCTTAGGTAAGCTTGGTTATGTCATCATGATGAGGTAAGCAAAGCAGGTAGCTTGGTGAGCAAGCCATTTTTGGCTCACACTCATTGAATGGCCGGTTGTTAGAAGCTTGGTGAACAAGCAAAAATTTTGGTTCATGAACCTTGTAGGGCCGGTCATTGAAAGCCTTGGAGAGCAAGTAATTTTTGATGATGATGTAGGCCATGTGATGCAAGCAAGGTGACATAGGCTTGATGAGGTAAGCAAGAGAGAAACCTTGTTGAGCAAGCAAAATTTTTGGCTCATTCTCACCTTGAATGGCCGGCCACCTAGGGAGGGTAGATGAGCAAGTATTTTGCTCATTAAACCCTTATGTGCAATTAAGGAAACTTTAAGTTTCACCTATAAATAGGGGTAGTTGGTTCACAAATTTTGAGCATTGAATTGAACCCGAAACTCTGTCAAAATTTCTCTCCAAAAACCGAACCCAAGGAAGCAAGAAAGGATGAGTAAGGTAAGGCCGGATTTTCACATAGAACCAAGCCAAAGATTGGAAAAAAATTTTGGTGCCCATTAGGGGAGCAAGGCCGGTTGAGTGGCAGCCAAGAAAAAGGGAAAAATTTTGGGATCCAAGCTTGAGAACCAAATTCCAAACCCTAGAGGTAAACCCTTTAACCTTAAGTCTCTTATTGAGTTTGGAACTGGATGCTTATGTGCTTTGTTTTCCTATGTTATGGCCGAAAATATTGGAACCCCAATTGGAGGGGGATGGCCGGTTATGGTGATGAGCAAGGGGGGGAAGAGTTAGACCCAAAACCTAGCACCAATTTTGGTGTGAATTAAGGTAATCTCCCTTACTCTAAGCTTTTCAATTTGAGCTTAAATTTGGAAATTTAAGTGTATTTTTAAGCAATGGTTTGTAAGAGCATAAGCTCACTCTTTGATTGCATGCAATAGGTTTAGTTATGCATGATTTTATGCTCTAGAATTATATGCTAAGGGTTTATGCTCACTAAGTGTTTGTGAGATATCCCAAGATGTTTAAATAATGTATGAATGTAGGTTTTACGTTAGAAAACACTGCATGATGATTGTAGGCTCTCGGCTGCTGCCGGTTGAGGTAGGGTGTGCGAAATTAGGACGTAAAACGAACTTAAACCCAAAAACTGCCAGTTTGGGTAAAAACTGACCAGTTTCTGGAAAAGCAGATTTTGAGGCCCTTAGAGGCCGAATTTGGAAATACTTAAAACATGAAAGTTGTTCAGAACGGTTTTTCCTAGGGGATATCATGAACAGTTTTCAAAAATAAGATCCGTAAGGCCTTCTTTTTTACAAAAATCCGAGACTAGTCTGCCCAGATCAAGTTTACACGACCAGCCAGTTTCAAATGAAAACTGACAAGGATACAAGCGGAACTGGATTTTTCACAAAACATGAAAGTTTTAGGATTTTTCGAGAGCTACAACTTTTGTGAAGAAAACGTTTTCAAAATCGGAATGGATTTTTTTAACTGACACGGTTTTATAAAGACTGTGCAGGGAACAGGAAGTTCCTGCACAGGATTTTCTAAAAACTGTTTCAGAAAGACTATATTTTTCTAATTTTCACTGTTTTGACTATAAAAACTGTTCCAAAGGCAGTTTTCAACCTCAAATGATTTTACAAAACCCCATTTTAAGAATATGGATTTTTTTACTAGTCAAGTAAAGAGTTTTGGGATTAATTTCCTCAAATTTTCCAAGCTAAGGAAAATAAGATTTTCAAGTTAAAGTTTAGTAAGTGAAGCGATTACGCATGGTAACCGGGAAGGGTACCCGAGTTACTGGGTCAAGCACAAGGTCCAAAGGTTGACCCAAAGAGAGTTGACCATAGTTGACCGTAGTTGACTTTGGTTGACTAACAATATTGACTTAGTTAACCTTAAGGGTTATCTGATGTAACCCTAAAGGATACCCATTGAGTTAAGATAGAGGGTTAATGGACATAACCTGTTAGTTGTGGATTAAAGAAGAAGCGTAAGGTTGGAAGATGATTTTAATTTAACCCTAATGGTATGTGGTGGGCTTAGCATATAAGGTTACCCAGTGTAACCTTTTAAAGAAACAAATTCATAACCATAGGGTTACTAAGTGTAACCAAGTAAGTCATCATAAGTTATAGGTGAGACATATAACTAAGACTATGAATGGGTATTGGTCAGGTCACCAACATTTTATAGGATCCTTATCCTATATTTTTTTTTAATAGCAGGAGATAACCTACCGCTGTGTCCGAACCAGGAGTGGCACATTAGTGGACATAGTAAACGAGGTAAGTACAAACCTCACCTACAGTATGGGAAATAGTAAGCTATTTTCAAATATATAACATGTTCCATGTATGCCATGTTATGCTATGATATGCTATGCTATGTATGCCATGTTATAGCAAATGTTAAATATGATTTATGATATAGTGACATCATAAAACATGTTCACTAATATTAAACCACATGGTAAGATAAATCAAGTAAGGTGTCGTACCAACCTCCCGTGATCGTGGAGGCTACATGTACAAATTAAGTTATGATTATCAACCTCTTGATAATACTTGAGGGTATATGATAATCAACCTTCCGTGATCGTGAAGGGTCAAGTTTATGTTTTCCCATAACTGTTAGGGACCTTGCAAACCCTAGCTTTGTCTGGAGGCTGCGCGCTTTTGGTACGTACACTATGGGCCCACATGTTAAGACAAGATAATAAGTTCAAGAATTAAGTCTATAATGAAGTATAAGACATTTAATCAATCATAAATGGATCATGCATAAATTACATGATGATTGACATGTTTAAAATGTTTTTGTGAGATTATGTTTGTACTTGCTGGGCGAAAGCTCATCAGATATTTCATACTGTAGGTAAAAGCAAGATGCCTGCAGTTTTACTTGGTGGGCCATGGAGACGATGCAGCAAGTGAAGGGCGGTGTGTGATACCACTACGCAGATTTTCCGCAAACTCTTTAAGTTATATATTAGTACATGTATGATCAAGTGATATGTCAGAGGTATTTGAAAACCTCAATTTGTTTAAAAGGTTATGTGTTACCTTTTAATCAGTTTAACAAGTAATGGGTAGGCATGATGGAGTTTACCCATATGGACAAGTTTATTTAAGTTGTGTTTAAGAAAAAAAAAAAATTTATTCTGAAATTTTCTGTTAGATCAAGCATTAGAAACTAAGAAATAAGTTAAGCAAGCATGGTAACGGCCCACGTCTACGTAGTCGGCCCTACGTGGATGGTGTAATTCGGGTCGTTACATAAGGTATGGTTCTAAGATTTAGATATGATTGGGCTTCTACCCAGGGTTACTAATAGTAACCTAATAAGATGCTAATTACTATTCACGTATAATTATAATTGGACCTTGAACCCAAGACTTCATTAAATAATCAAACAAGATATTGTTTGATTGTAATTAGGTCATGTGCCCTAGGGTTACATTTAGTAACCGAATCAGATATCATTGTAGTATGTGGGAGACATATAACTAGGGTTACTCATGGATGTTGGTAAGGATACCAACATTTAATGATTATGATTTATGATAAGATAGGACGATCCTTACCTTATGTCCTTTTTGAAAACAGGAAGTTAACCTGTTGTTATGATTAATAGGAGCAACAAACTCAGGACGTAATGTATCAGGTAAGTACAAACCTCACCTACAGTATGAAAAATAGTAAACTATTTTTAAGCATAATTTGTTTTCATATATGCCATGATATGCTATGTTAAGCCATGATATGTCATGTTAAGCCATGATATGTCATGTTAAGCCATGATATGCCATGCTATGCCATGATATGTCATGTGTATGTATATGTTATGGTAGATATTATATTATGATATAGTGACATTATGAGGCATGTTCACTAATATTAAACCACATGGTAAGAACATGTTAAGTCATAAGATAAGACAAGCAAGGTGTCGTACCAACCTCCCGCCAGATTGTGGAGGATTATACATGTTTCAAGTTCAAGCTATTAAGACCTTCCGCCGAATCGTGAAGGGTTATGAATATGATTCCCCAAATTGTTAGGGACCTTGCAAACCTTAACATTTTGTGGAATGCACACATATGGTACATACACAATGGGCTCATATGTTAAGCAAGATAATAAGTTCATAATTAAGTCCATAATGGAGCATAAGACATTCATAATGGAGCATAAGACATTCATAATCGATCATAAATGGATCATGCATAAGTTATATGATGTTGACGTGTTTTGTGAGATTATGTTTGTACTTGCTGGGCGAAAGCTCATCAATATATTTCATACTGTAGGTAAGATGCCTGCAACTTTACTTGGTGGGCCATGGAGATGATGCGGCAAGTGAAGGGCGGTGTGGGATATCACTACACAGATTTTCCGCAAACTCTTTAAACTATGAACTAGTACATGTATGATTAAGTAATATGTATCATGTTACATTTCAAAAGTCCGGTTTAAAAGGTTATGTGTGACCTTTTAATCGGCTTAACAAGTAATGGGTAGGCATGGTGAAGTTTACTCATATGGATAAGTTTAATTAAGTTACGAAGAAAAAATTTTTTAGAAATTTTCTAAAAGTTCAAGTATTAAAAACTAAGAAGTTAAGTAAGTAAAGTAACGGCCCACGTTTACGTAGTCGGCCTTACGTAGATGGCCGGGACGTCACACTTTATCTCTCCAAGCTCATCGAAAGAAGGGTTAGTGTTGAAACAATTACCATAACATCTTCGTTATGCCTTTTTGGGTGAGGTTTCTTCTAAACAGGTTATTATTTTGGCCTCTTTGAACAAGGAAGAAGAAGAGAAGCTCCTAGTTGTTTTGAAAAAAAATGAGTCTGCCTTTGCTTGGTCTATTTCGGATATTAAAGGTATAAGTCTTACTATTTGCATGCATAAGATTCTCATGAAAGATGCTTACAAGCCATCTATTGAGCACCAAAGAAGATTGAATCTGGCCATGAAGGAGGTGGTGCATACCAAGGTGCTAAAGTTGTCGAATGCCAGGATCATTTATGCCATTTCGGATAGCTCATGGGTCAGTCTGGTTCAAGTTGTGCCAAAGAAGGGTGGTATGACGGTGGTGAAAAATGAAAATAATGAGCTCATTCCTTCAAGAACAGTGATTGGATGGCATGTTTGTATTCACTACCAGAAGTTGCGTGTTTGTATTCACTACCAGAAGTTGAATAAGGCCACTATAAAGGATCATTTTCCCCTTCCCTTCATTGATCAAGACCGGTCGGTGGGGTATGACTATTACTTCTTTCTTGATGGATACTCGGGCTACAATCAAATTGTCATAGCCCCAGAAGACCAAGAGAAAATGACATTCACTTGTCATTATGGCACGTTTTCTTTTCAGCGGATGCCTTTCGATCTATGCAATGCACCCGCCACTTTTAAAAGGTGCGTGATGGCAATCTTCTCGGACATGGTGGAAGAGATTATGAAGATTTTCATGGATGATTTTTCAGTTTTTGGATCAACATTTGGTCATTGCCTCCATAATCTTTCTCTCGTGTCGCAACGATGTGAGGAGAAGAATCTAGTTCTCCATTGGGAGAAGTGCCATTTTATGGTACAAGAAGGGATCATTCTTAGTCATAGAATTTCATTGAAGGGAATAGAGGTGGATAAGTCTAAGATAACCATGATTGAAAAGCTTCCGCCACCTATAAATGTGAAGAGAGTCCGGAGTTTCCTTGGTCATGCGGGATTCTATCGAAGGTTTATAAAAGATTTCTCTAAGGTTATCAAGTCATTGTGTAACCTCCTAGAGAAGGATGCAGTTTTCAACTTTGATGGGTCTTGTTTGGAAGGCTTCAATGCAATCAAGGAGAAACTAGTTTCGGCTCCGGTCATGGTAGGACCCGATTGGAAAGAGCCATTTGAGATTATGTGTGATGCTAGTGACTATGCCGTTGGGTCAGTACTTGGTCAAATGAGAGACAAGATTTTTTCGGGCCATTTACTATGCTAGTTGGACATTGAATGAGGCCCAACTCAATTAAACCACTACCGAGAAGGAGATTCTTGCGGTGGTATTTGCTTGTGATAAATTTCGGTCCTACATCATTGGGTCCAAGTTGGTAGTTTTCATGGATCATGCAGCAATTCGCTACTTGTTTGCTAAGAAAGATGCCAAGCCTCATTTGATTCGTTGGATTCTTTTGCTTCAAGAATTTGACATGGAGATACGACACAAGAAAGGTTCAGAAAATGTGGTTGCAGATCATCTCTCCAGGCTTGAGCAATTGGAAGTGGATGAAACCCCTTTATTCAAGAAGCATTCCCAGATGAACACTTGTTTGAGGTTGAAGTGAGGATCCCTTGGTTTACAGATTTCGTCAACTACCTTTCTTGTGAGGTTTTGTCACCGGACTTGACTTCTTATAAAAAGAAGAAATTCCTCCATGATGTGATATGTTATCTTTGGGATGATCTAATATTGTTCAACAAATGCTTCGATCAAGTTTTTCGGAGATGCATTCCCGAAGAGGAGATACATGACATTCTCCATCATTGTCACGCGTCGCTCTATGGTGGAGACATTTTGGTACAACAAGAATAGTGATGAAAGTTCTTCAATCCGATGTTTGGGAAGCCTTGCCATCTGTCGGTGGAGCTTGAGCACAAAGCATTTTGGGCCATCAAGAAGTTGAATTTTGACTTGAACGCTTCTGGTGAGCAACGCCGACTCCAACTAAATGAACTTAAGGAATTTCAAAATGAGGCCTATGAGAATGCACGGCTTTATAAAGAGCGCACAAAGATGTGGCACGATCAGCAAATCTGAAGGAGAGAATTTCTTCCGGGGCAAAAACTATTGCTTTTCAACTTCTAGTTGAAACTCTTTCTAGGAAAATTGAGAACGAGGTGGTCTGAACTCTTTGAAATCAAGCAAGTATTCCCCTTTGGTACAGTTGAACTTCTTGGAGATGATGGGCAAACTTTCCACATGAACGGGCAAAGATTGAAGCATTACCATGGAGGAGAACAATGGAAAGTTGTTAGCATCTCTTTTGCGGACCTGAATTGAGTGGAAGCATCACCACGTCTAGCTGGAGACATTAAACCAAGCGCTTCTTGGGAGGCAACCCAAGCTTTCTTTTCCTTTATCTTTTCAATTTTCATCTTTACATTTATTTTTTATTTTGGTTTGCATTTATTTAATGTTTTCGAAAGATGAATATGTCTTTATTTTAATGTTTTAATAGGTATCAAGAAGATTGAAGGAGTGAAAAGACATAATGGATGAAAAAAATCAAAGGTTTTAAAGATAGACGAGTGGCTAAAAAGAAATTATAAAATAAAATAAAAATAAAATTTTAAAACAATCAAAGTTTGGGGGATAGACAGGCCCAGAGCAAGCGCACGCTCGCGTGACTCCAGGCACGCACGCGCACTCTTCCCATCGAAGGAAGGCCCTAAGGCTCACCAGAAGCAAGTACGTGCCCACATGCTCGCGGGCATACATGTTCACCAGAATCCATTTCTGTAGCCCCAAAATCTTGATCTTTCCCCCATTTCACCCACACCCCAACAAAAACTCACTTATTAAAAACTTTCATTCCCCTAACCCAAAATTCAACCCCCACTTCACCAAAATTCTCAAATTCTCCACATCTTTCATCTACCCAAAATTTCAAACTCAACAATCTATACTTTCACCGAAGATCTCACCATCTCCTAGCAAAGACAATTAAGACACTTCGTATTACTTGAAATGGGGCTTGGAGTTGGAATATGGTAATTGTCTGGGAGTTGCTTGAACTTGAAATTTTGGTTTGTTGTAGAGCATCATTTTGATTAAGTTTGCATTTGGGGACTACTGGTGATACGAACCACGCTAATTTATGACGAAACCCATAATCTAAGAAGTCTCCAAGATCGTCTCTATGCACAGGTTCGATTGGGATGGAAACCACGACCGTTGCTTGAATCGTGACACGAACCTTGGTATAGAAGACCGCGACCCAATGTAAACTCACAAACAAGAACCTTGGTATTGTCATAGACGCCACAAACGGTGGTGGAGAACCGATTGATAAGTCTAATTTGAACTCCAAAAGACAAAGTCTTGATAAGTTCGATTAGTTCAACAAGAACTAAGAGATAAATCACAAGAGTGAATAGAATGCCAAAAAGTTTTTATTGATCTGAAAATAAGGCCTATTTATAGGCTGAGAATTACAATAATATTCCTGAAATATGCTAAGCTAAAGAAAAGGAAACTAACCTAATAATTTTAGCCTAAAAATAAAAAAGGAAACTAACTTAATTGTTTGGCTTTATTTTTCAGTCATTTACACCCATTATAAAGAAAAGGAACTAACTAATTCTTCACCAATTAACCCAAAAAAAAAAAATGAACAACTAAATAAGGAATTAAACAGCATGGTTCATACTAATCAAATCCTCCAAAAAGCACGACCATTTGCATGGATTGCATGGCTGACGTGGCTTCTTCAATTACATGGCTGAACTTGAATTAAATTGACTATTTGAGCTCTATTTGTTGATTTCATGCATGTAGACTTGCCATCCTCTATCACAATGTGTTGCGCTAAAGTATTTAAAGCCTCCTTGAACCTCTTTGCCCGCGCTCTTGTAACTGGACCAACGGAACTAGAACCAGATCCTTGGCCTTATCATTCCCCTCCTCTTGAAGAGGATTTGCCCTCAAATCATCACCTGTATCAAAATGACTTAAATCAAAAACGTTAAAAGTTGCACTAACATTATACTTACTTGGTAAGTCCAATTTGTAAGCGTTGTCATTGATGCGCTCAAGAACTTGAAACGGTCCGTCTCCCCGTGGAAGCAACATTGAGCGCCTTTGATTCGAAAACCTTTCCTTACGCATATGCAACCAAACCCAATCACCGGGCTCAAAAATAAGCTTACGACGCCCTTTGTTGGCTTGATTAACATATTGCTCCGTTCTCTGCTCGACGTTGAGCCTTGCTTTCTCATGTATCTGCTTAACAAATTCAGCCTTCTTTTGTCCATCTAAGTTAACACGCTCAGATAAAGGTAATGGAGATAAATCCAATGGAGTCAAAGGGTTAAAATCATAAACAATTTCAAAAGGTGAAAACTTAGTAGCGGAATGAACAGTACGATTATAAGAAAACTCAACATGTGGTAAACACTCCTCCCAAGTCTTAATGTTCTTCTTAATGATAGCCCTCAACAAAGTTGACAAAGTCCTATTTACTACTTCGGTTTTACCATTAGTTTGTGGATGACAAGTTGTAGAAAACAAAAGCTTAGTACCTAACTTACACCACAAGGTCTTCCAAAAGTAACTTAAGAACTTCGCATCCCTATCTGAAACAATGGTCCTAGGCATACTATGTAACCTTACAATTTCCTTAAAGAATAAATCTGCAACATGTGAAGCATCATCAGTTCTATGACATGGGATAAAATGTGCCATCTTAGAGAATCTATCTACAACCACAAAGATAGAATCACGTCCACGCTTAGATCTAGGTAAACCCAAAAAAAAATTCATAGAAATATTAATCCAAGGCTCACTTGGTATAGGGAGTGGGGTGTATAATCCATGGGGTTGCACTCGAGATTTTGCCTGCCAACAAGTGACGCATCTGCCACAAATTCTCTCTACATCCATTTTCATGTGTGGCCAATAAAAATGTTCCTGCAAAATAGCCAATGTCTTGGCGACTCCAAAATGTCCCATTAACCCTCTACCATGGGATTCCCTAACTAACAAATCCCTCAATGAACAATTAGGCACACACAACTTTTTTTCCCTGAAAAGAAACCCTTCATGTCTAAAAAATATTCCAATAGCATTTTTCTCACACATTCTATACTCTTCTCCAAAGTCACGGTCTAAAGAATATAACTCCTTAATCTACTCAAAACCAAGTAATTTTGCATCAAGAGTAGAAATTAACACATACATTCGAGAGAGCGCATCGGCAACGATGTTTTCCTTACCTTGTTTGTATCGGATGACATATGGAAATGTCTCAAGGAGCTCCACCCATCATGCATGACACTTGGTCAACTTGTGTTGTCCTTTCAAGTTCTTCAAGGACTCATGATCAGTGTGAATTACAAACTCTTTAGGCCAAAGATAGTGCTGCCATGTCTCTAAGGCTCGAACCAATGCATACATCTCCTTGTCATAAGTTGGGTAATTTAGTGTTGCCCCATTTAGCTTTTCATTGAAGTACGCAATTGGTCTTCCTCCTTGCATCAAGACTGCTCCTATCCCAAAACCTGAAGCATCGCATTCAATTTCAAATGTCTTAGTGAAATCGGGCAAAGCAAGTAAAGGTGCATTAGTCAATTTATCTTTAAGTAATTGAAAAGGCCTTTTCTTGTTCCTCACCCCATTTGAATCCGATGCTCTTCTTGATGACTTCAGTCAATGGTGCGGCAATGCTGCTAAAGTCTTTCACAAACCTCCTATAAAAGCTAACAAGCCCATGAAAACTTTGCACATGCCCTACACTTGTGGGTGTTGGCCTCTCTTGAATTGCCTTTATCTTCTCTTCATCAATCTAAATCCCTTATGCACTCACAAAAAAACCAAAAGGCATGACTAACCACTCATATAAACCATGTTTAGTTTTAACTCATCACGTCCTTTCATTCTAATTTGATGACAGCCACTTTTCAAATCAATCTTGGAAAACACACATGAACCATGCAACTCATCAAT
Source organism: Ficus carica (assembly GCA_009761775.1). Lineage (NCBI taxonomy): Eukaryota > Viridiplantae > Streptophyta > Magnoliopsida > Rosales > Moraceae > Ficus > Ficus carica. The sequence goes on along the minus strand of CM019748.1, from coordinate 15,156,713 downwards.
CATATCATCTAAGTGAGGAATAGGATGTCGATACTTTATCGTTATGTTGTTGATAGCTCGGCAATCAACGCACATCCTCCATGTCCCATCCTTCTTAGGAACTAAAATTACCGAAACGGCGCATGGACTCATGCTTTCTCTCACATACCCTTTTTCCATCAACTCACTAACCTGCCTTTGTAATTCTTTTGTCTCCTCGGGGTTGGTTCGGTAGGCTGGTCGGTTAGGTAAGGATGCTCCGGGCACAAAATCAATTTGATGCTCAATCCCTCGAATAGGTGGTAATCCTTGTGGTACATCCTCGGGAAAGACATCCTCATAATCCTGCAAAAGAAAGACAACAGCACTAGGCAAAGAAGTGTCAAGTGTGTTAATGTTTAAAGCCTCTTTGTCCAATAGTACAATCATTGGCTGTTTTGAAAACAAAGCCCTCTTCACCTCACTTGCCCTCGCAATCAAGCTCTTTTTCCCCTCTTCTTTTCTCGCTTCACTCGAGTTCTCACTTTCTTTTTCGTTTTGCTTTACTTTTTGACTCATTCTCGTTTTTTTCTCTCTTTTCTTTTTCATTCTCTCTTTTTTTTTCCTTGCATTCTCAATCTCTTTTTCACTTTCTTGTTGTAACCTCACTTGATCTTCATAAACTTGTCTTGGAGTCATAGGTACAAGAGTTACATTTCTTTGCTTGAATTCAAATGTGTATTTGTTTGTGAATCCATCATGTTTCACATGCCTATCAAATTGCCATGGCCTACCAAGTAACAAATTGTAATAATTAAATTTTACGACATTACGATTTCTTTTTTTTAAGAAATTTAAGCTGTACCATGAAGGTATTTATGAAAAAGCCTGATTAGGATTTTTATCAGATTTTGTGAGTTCTTATGATTTTATAAGACTCAGTAATGAATTGCTTAGTCAAGCATATAGTCTTTTGAGCAAAAAGGTATAATGAAAAGTTATGATTTTATGTTGGTCAAAGTTTGACCAGAAAAGTCAATGGTTGACCATAAAAGTCAAAGGTATGACGGTACTGTAATATGATTAGCAGTATGGAAAATATATTGTGAAAGCCTGTCATTATGGACAAGATAGTAAGAATAAGATTCAAAACCACTATAGAAAAATCAAGCACATTATTTAGGACATTAAGGGCTAAATGGCTTATAGTTATAAGAAATATTTTTACGCAGTCCATTTATGCACAGATGAATTCTGGACTACAGTCCAGTATAACAGTACTATTATTAGTTGATAGCAGTATTGGAAATATCTGTACTAGTATGAACATAGACTGCATTTTAAGAGAAAAGCCAAACAAGGCCTAGAAGGAGGACACCTCACCATGAGATAATTACATAATTTTTGGAATTATTGAAATTATGGAAAGAAATGGAAACTTAGCCTCCAAGCACCCATAATGGCCGGCCACATGGAGGGGCAATGAGCAAAATTATTTTATTTCAAGGGCTTATGAGCAATTTTGAAGAAATCCAAATCACCTATAAATAGGTGAAAGGGGGGAGGTTATTTGGTGCACAAAAATTGGAAAACACCCCTAAACTATGCCCAAAAATTTGCTCACTCTCTCCCTCTAAAAAATCCGAACCCAAGTAAAGAATGAAAAAAAAAAAAAAAAGTGAAGAAGAAAGTGTTAGGGGTTGGTCGGACTTTGTTGGAACAACAAGCAAGTGGCCGAAAATTTTGGGAAACCACAAAGCCTAGGGAGGCCGGTTGTGGTGGAGAGCCAAGGGGGAGCAAGTGGCTCGGTTTTTGGAGAAGAAAAGCAAGAAGAAATTGTTGGATCCAAGCTTGAGAATCATCTTTCAAGTTCTAGAGGTAAACCCTCTTAATCTCTTAAGTCTTTTACTAAGTTTTGGAGCAAGATCTTTAAGTGTATTTTCAAGTTGGTTTGTAAGAGCATAAGCTCATTCTATTTCCATTGCCCTAATTTAGGAATTTTAGGTTTGTGCTTGCTTTAGGTGCTTAGGTGGTTTTAATTTGCAAAGTTATGCATGATTATGTGATTTGATTTCATGAATCTAGGGATTGCTTGTATGCTTTATGATATGGTTGTATATCCCCAATATATTTAAGAATGTTGTAGAATATGCATGTTAGGTTGCTTGATGTGTTGAATGGATTATGCAAACCCAAAACTTATGCAAACCCTAGTTGGTGTAAAATCACCAATGGTTTGCATGAGCATGATTGATTATGTGATTAAAAGAACTTTACGTCAGAAAAACATTGCATGATTGATCTTAGGCTCCCGGTGCAACCGGTTGAGGTAGAGTGCGCGTATTAGGACGTAAAATAGACTTAAGCAAGAAAACTGCCAGTTCGGGTAAAACTGGCCAGTTTTCTGAAAATTCGGATTTGAGGCCCTTAGAGGCCGAATTTGGAAAAACTTAAAACATGAAAGTTGTATAGAAGGAATTTTAATAGGAGGTGGCATGGACATTTTTTGAAAATAAGGCTCCAATGGTCTTGGTTTTTACAAAAATCCGAACCTGGTCATGCCCAAACTTCATGCACGGCCAGGCAGGTTCCACAGGGTAAATGAGTAGGTTAGAGACCGAACTGAGGTTTGAGTAAAACACAAAAGTTGTAGGGATTTTCGAGTTCTAAAACTTTCATGAAGATAACTTTTTCGGATTCAACACATATTTTTAAATATAATTAGATTTCAAAAACTGTGCAGGAAACAGATAATTCATGCACAGGATTTTCTAAAACAGTGCAGGAAAAGGACATTCCTGCACATACACTGATAAATTGACTGTGGAAAACTGTTCCAAAGGCAGTTTCCAATACTTAGTAATTTTTATAAACCCTACTCAAAGAATTACAATTTTTCTTAAGTTGAACAAGGATTTTTTGTATAAAATGGACATAAAGTGCTAAGTTTTTCCAAAGTAAAGAAAAATAAGTTTTGGACCACAAGTTGTCTTAAATACTTGGTAATAAGATAATGACCAACAGTAACCTAAAAAGGATACCCGAGTTACTGGACTGGGCCCAAAGCCCAAGGTTACCCTATGTAACCTAATAAGCTATGATCCAAGTATGTTAGGCCTTGAACTCTAGGGTTACTTATTGTAACCAAGTAAGTTATTATGAGTATGTGAGGGGGACATATAACTAAGGTTATGTATGAATGTTGGTTAGGTCACCAACATTTTATGGTTATGATTATGAATCCTTACCCTATGTCCTTTGGAATAACATGAGATAGCCTGTTGTTGCACCCTGACTTGGAGCAGCACAGTGTAGGACATAGCAGACGAGGTAAGTACAACTCCGCCTACAGCATAGGCTTTTTGTTGTGTTACTTGCCTGATGTGTTTTATGCCATGATATGACATGATGAGTGAAATGTTAAAGTTTATGTGATGCTATGATATGATGTATGATGTGTTGAGTTGATATGGTTATGATTTATCTATGTGTGACATCATAAAGCATGTTCACCAATTCATATGATAAGAATAAGCTCAAAGAATGAGATGATGAAAATTTAAGTATGATGGCAAGCAAGCTTGCCTGTGTCTTACCGACCCACGTTAGGTCGGGTTTGGTCTATGGTTTGATTTAGAAATGGACTAGCCGCCCCAACCACTCCAAAGCTGTGCGTCACGGTACGGACACTTATGTTAAGGGGCCCATAGTATGTTAAGTTAAGAAATAATAAGAAAGCATAATGAAGCATAAACGGTTCATGCATGGTTATGATATGTTATGTTATGTTTTGTTTTGTTTTGCGGATGTAAAAGTTGTACTTGCTGAGCGAAAGCTCACGTCTTACGTTTATGCTGTAGGTGAACAACCTAGCGGCAATCTGTGATGCAAGATGGTGGAGTATGGCACTGCAAGCTATGAAATGTGGGATGATAGCTGCTACGTGTTTTATTATTTTATGTATATTATTTTATGTTTTAATATCTTTATTTAATAACCGTTTATACGCTCGTACGCTCCGTATAAAAAAATTATGCTAATTTCGTTAAGTAAGTAAGTAAATAAGTAAATTACGATATGTATATACGGTAACGGCCTGCATTAGGCGGGTCGTTACACAAATGGCTTGCTTGCATTAGAACCACATCAAACAACACCTCATCTTCATATTTTCCAATGCGGAACGAAATCAATACCTGTTTACTCACTTTAATTTCACCACTATAGTTCAACCATTGCAACTTATAAGGCCTAAGATGTTTTCGTGTAAACAACCCCAATTTCTCTACCATAGTAGTGCTAGCAACATTAGTACAACTCCCACCATCAATAATAACACTACATACCTTGTTATTCACGTGGCACCTAGTGTGAAAGATGTTTTCCCATTGTACATCTTCGTCTTCCTTGACCTGCACACTTAATGCTATTCTAGCCACTAACAATTCACCTTGGGCTGCATACTCCTCATCGTCAGCGTCCTCCAATGGCAGTATGGACTCGATATCATCTTCACTTTCGGTTTCAATTTCGCCATTCTCCCGCATGACCATTACTCGCTTGTTTGGACATTGATTTGTGATATGTCCTCTTCCTTGGCACCTAAAACATTTAATTTCATGATTGCGAGTAGTAGTTTATTCTGTTTGACCTTGAGTTTGGCGGCCAACTACTTCTTGTTTTGGATCTACTTTTGGTTTTATCGGGGCTGGTTGCTTTTCCTCCCTTCTAGCAAAATTTGGCCTCCAGGAGAATCCCCCACCTTGTACTCCACGTGAGCTGCTACCACTCTTTTTTAGTTGGTGCTCAATTTTGATGGCCATATGTACCATTTCATCCATGTAATGACCAAAATTTTCACGAACTCATGATTTTCTTGTATATAAGAAATCTAAAGTTCGTACTATGTGTTTATGTGCAATTTTAGGAAAATTATGAATACTAATACAAAATTCATAATTTTATCAGTATAGGGTTGAGTTCTCGGTAAATTAGCTACGAGACTCCATAATAGGCCTTTTAAGGAAGAAGGCATGACGAAATTTCATGAATTCATGTTGATTAAAGTTTGACTGAAAAAAAGTCAAAGGTTGACCAGAGTGGTCAAACATAAGACGGTACTGTGATATGATAAGCAGTATGAGAAATATACTGCGAAAATCGTTTTTACGGACAAGATAGTATAATTAAGTTTTAAAACCACCATAGAAAAATCAAGCACCAAAAATAGGGTATTAAGGGCCAAAGGGCTTTAAATAAAAAGAAAATTTTTTATACAGTCCAACTATACACAGATAAATTTTGGACTGCAGTTCAGTATAACAGTACTAAATTATACTGTGTATTAGTAAGCACAGTACTAAAAATATCTGTGTTGGCTTTAAAGTGGGCTCTATATTAAGGAACAAGCCAAACAAGGCCTTATGATGACATCACCCAAGCTTGGAATTATGACATCATTTATGAATTACGGAAAAGAAAACTTTGGAAAGAAATCCAATCCTAGCCACCTTGCACCATGGATGGCCGGCCACTTGGAGGGCAAATTAGCAAAATTTTGTGCAATTATTTTTGCTCCAAGGATTTATGAGCAAAAGTTGAACCAAAAATAATTGCAAAGAGACCCAAATTCTCACCTATAAATAGCCGGGGGGGGGGGGGGGGGGGGGGCGGATTTTTGAGCCAAATATTGGGAATTCTCGCCAAAGTCTTGCAAAATTTTCTCTCACACTTTTCCTCTTAAAAAAAAAAAAAACCGAACCCAACCAAGGCAGCCAAGAAAAAAAAAATTGAAACCTAGAGGAACCAATTTAGGGTGTTCGGATTTGTGGAGAACACCAAGCCAAGGTTGATTTTTCTTTTAGTACTCCATTAGGGCTAGAGGCCGAGTGTGGGGGGAGGAGAAAAAGGAAAAGAAGAAATGAGGAATTGTTGGGTAAAGAGCAAGCAAAGGTCTCGGATTTTGGGTAAGCCAAATCCTAGCCAATTTTAAGATAAATCAAGGTATCCATCTCTAAACCTCTAACCCCTAAACCTTAAGTTTTTAATTAGCTTGGAACATCAATCTTATGTGAATTTGTTCTTGTTTTTGGCCGAAAATTTTGGAACCCCACTAGGAGGGGAGGCCAGTTGTAGTGGCAGCCAAGGATAAGGGAAAAAAGTTTGGGATCCAAGCTAGGAAAACCACTTCCAAACCCTAGAGGTAATTCTTCAAACCCTAAGTTTTAAATTGAGCTTCAATTTGGGAAATTTAAGTGTATTTCAAGCCATTGGATGTAAGAGCATAAGCTCACTTTAATTTTATGCCCTAGTTAGAATTTTCGGTTGGTGCTTGATTCAATTTAGGGTTTAGGTGGTTTTATTTACCAAGTATGCATGATTTTATGCTTTGGTTGCATGAAATTAAGATTTACATGTGTGAAGCATGATTTAGTTATATGTCCCCAAGTATGGTTAAGATTGTGCTTGGATATGCATGCTAAGTGTTTGATGTGATGAATGGTATGTTTTGTATGAATTTAGAACCATGCAAACCCTAGGAAGGCAAGTTCGATTATGGTTTGCATGGAGGTAAGCGAATCTCATGAACGTTGGTTTGGGACGTTAGAAAACGCTGCATGTGTGACCCTAGGCTCCCACGGTGACTGATTGAGCTCTTTTTGCTTCACAAAATGAGAAAACACCCCAAAACCATGCCAAAATCTCACCTCACTCTCTCCCCCCTTAGAAAGCCGAACCCTAGAGAAGAAAATAAAAAAAAGGGAATGGCCAAATTTTTGAGAAAGAGATAGGAAGTGGTGGTCGGATTTGGAGAATCACTAAGCTAGTGGTGGCAGAAAATTTTGGGAGATCTCCAAGCTAGGGGAAAGCCGGTTTTGGTAGAAAGCAAGGGGGAAAAAGTTTGGATCAAAACCAAGCACCAACCTTTGAGTTGATTAAGGTAATCCTCCTTGGTTCCCTAAGCTTTTCAAATTGAGCTTTAATTGGAAATTTATGTGTATTTCCATGATGGATTGTAAGAGCATAAGCTCAATTTATTTTCTTATGCACTAGCTAGATTTGTAGGGTTATGCTTGATTAGGTATCGGGTGGTTTTGATTTATGTTGTTATGCATGATTTTCATGTTATGGTTGCATGATCTTAGGGTTTGCATGTATGCTTTTATTATGTTAGTTGCACATCCCCATGTGTTTAAGAAGTGGTAGATTATGTATGGATGAAGGAATGAGCTAGGTTATGAGCTTGTATGATGTTATGGATATGCAAACCAACCCTAAACCCTAGCTTGGTGTAAGAACACCACATAGGTTGCATGGGTATGAGTAAATGTATATTAATGGAAAATTTACGTTAGAAACATTGCAAGTTTGTTGTAGGCTCACGGTTACGACCGTTTGAGGTAGTGTGTGTAATAACCAGTCTTTGTACAAATTATGATTTTGATTTTTTGAAATCAAAAGTTTGTATTATGTATATTTATATGAATTGTCTAATCTGATTTAATCAGAATTAGACTTTATGTATGATTTTATTCCGGTCAACGTTTGACCAGGAAAATCTAAGATATAATTGAGACGGTACAGCAGTATAGTATACAATATAAAATTATACTGTGAAAAGCCGTCATTACGGATACGACAATGAAAATAAGGTACAGGACTATTATAGAAAAATCAAGCTCAATATTTAGAGTAATAAGGCTAAGAGCCTTCAAATCTGAAGAAAATTTTTTACGCAGTCCAGTTAAGCACAGATGAATTTTGGACTGCAGTCCAGTATAACAGTATTATTTTTAGTTGAAACCAGTATTGATAATTTTCAAATTAGTATGATATTGGACTGTATTTTGGAATCAAGCCAAATGGAGCTTAATTAAGGGACACCTCATCACAAAAGATAATTAAGTGATTTTTGGATTTTGGGAAAATATGGAAAGAATTCCAAAAGTAAGCATTAAACATTTACTTGGTCACCAAGCCACCTCCCAATGGCCGGCCACCTTGCATGGAGTTGTGGGAAATTATGTCCCTTTGGAGGGATTGAATTGCAAATTGGAAGAAAACTAAATCACCTATAAATAGGTGTTGTATGAGAAAATTTGACCATTTAGTCTACTTTACAACTTTAGCTCACTCTTTAGTCACAAACTCCCCACAAGAGCCGAATTTCAAGGGAGGAGAAAGAACAACATCTTGGTCATATTTTTTTAGAAGAAAAGCAATAAAGAAATTTGTTGGATTCAAGCTTAAAGATCATCTCCCAAGTTTTTTGAGGTAAACCCTCTCAATTCCTAAGTTTTTATTCAAGTTTGGAGCAAGATCTTTAGTTGTATTTCAAGTATGAGGTGTAAGAGCATAAGCTCATCTTCTTTCTTTTTCTTCACGTAATGGTTTTATTGAGCTTGATTTGTGCATGATAGGGTTTAGAGAGAGTGATTTTATAATTGTATGTGTTTTTTTTAAGTTATGCTTTAGATGGCATGTGCTAAGGGTGTATTCTCACTAAGTGTTTGTTATATGTCCCCAAGATGTTTAAGAATGATCTGTAGATTTTTGATATTAGATTTATGCTACATAATATGTGGAGGGTTTGAATAACCCCAAAAACCCTAGCAATGGTTGCATTTACCATTAGGGCTTATGTGTAAATAGTATGGTATGTATGAGATGTATGGCATGGAAAACGTTAGTAAATGCGCTGCATGTATGTCGTAGGCTCACGGTTTTAACCGTTTGAGGTAGTGTGCATGTAATTTTGCGTACGAACCAATGAAACCGAAAACTGCCAGTTTTGGACCAAAACAGGGCAGCAATCTGGAATCTGAGTTTTGAGGCCTTTCGAGGCTGAATTTGAAGAAATTCAAAACATGAAAGTTGTAGAAAAAGGAAAATTCTAGGGGTCTTCATGGACCGTTTTAAAAAATAAGGCTCCAACGGCCTCAGTATTAGCAAAAACCCGAGCCTGGGTTGGGCAATCCAGTGTTCACGGCCAGGAAATTTCAATGACGTAAATGGGTAAGTTAATGGCTGAACTGGGTCTTGAGTAAGACAAGAAAGTTGTAGGAATCCCAAAGATCTACAACTTTCATGAAGAATACTTTTGCAAATTCAAAACCAATTTTAAAGTAAAACTGAAATTTAAAACTGAGCAGGAAAACAAGAAATTCCTGCACAGGGCTTTTGAAAAATAATAATAATAATAATAAATAAATAAATAATGATAAGTAAGGATTTATGATAAAGAAATAATTAATTGGGCCGGGTGATAAAAGGATACCGATAGTAACCCCAAAGAGGTTACTAATTTTTATACGACAAGCTTTGGACTCAAGGTTACTCATAGTAACCTTATTAAATACTATTGGACCTTGTAATCAAGATTTTGTTCTGAGGAAGTAAACCAAACAGTGTTTGGTTGTTGATTGGATTATGAGCCCTAAGGTTACAATTAGTAACCAAATTAAGTATCAATCTTGTATATAAGGGGACATATAACTAAGATTATAGATAAAAGGTTGGTTTGAATACCAACTCTAAATGTAATAAGTTATGGTAAAATAGGATGATTCTTATCTTACGTCTTTTTGTAAACAGGTAACTAACTGTTGTTACAACTCGTTGGAGTAGCAAACCTCCGATCTAGTAAAACCCGTAAGTACAACTCCCCTACAGCATAGGCAGATTATGTGATTGAATGCATGTTTTTAAAGCCCTACATTTTTGTATAAATGTGTATGATTTATGATTCTTATTGTGACATCTTGAAGCATGTTCACTATTGATAACTCATATGGTAAGAATGAGACTAAGTTTCAAGTACGAAAATATTTTAAGAATATGATGTTTATGAAAGATGATAAGTAAATTCTGTGTCGTACCGACCTGCTCTAGGTCAGGTTTGGTCCGTGGTTTGAGTTGGATTGGGCTGGCCGCCCCAACCATTCCATGGCAGCGCGCCACGGTACGAACACTTATGTTAAGGGCCCATAGTATGTTATGTTAAGAAATAATAAGAAAGCATAATCAAAGCATAATTGGTTCATGCATTGTTTTGCTATGAAATGTTTTACGGATAAATAGTTGTACTTGCTGAGCGAAAGCTCACGACTTACGTCTATGCTGTAGGTAAGCTCCCTACTGGCAATGTTTGATACAAGACGGTGGAGCGCAACAGAGCTATCTATGAGATTACGGGCTGGGAACACTACGCGTTTTGTCATTATATATGTAAGTAGTTTTATTATACTTTATTTTCAGTTTCAAACACGAGTGCTTGATTTAGTACATATATATATATGTTTATATGTATGTTTAATTGTAAATGTATGAATCAAGTGAGAAAAAAAATATAGTCCGAATTTCCGATTAATAAATAAGTAAATAAATATGTATGTTATGTAAGATGTAACGGCCTACGTAAGGTGGGTCGTTACAGAGTTAGTATCAAAGTGGGTTCCTACCTTCTGGTCTCATAGTCTGCCTGCCAGCGCGCCACAGTCATTGTAAGTTTAATTATATATTATGTATGAATATTTATTTAGTAAGTATGATAAGAAAATTGTATGATGTAGATACGAGACTTATGGACGCGGATCGGGATGCTGCATCAGTATTCCGGATTGGTCACATAGAGATGCAACACCTACTTTTCGATGGGACCCGGCGGACGGTAGCATTAGCAGGATGGCTCCTTGACTTGGAGTCGATATTCCGGATTGGTCACATAGAGGCTCATATTCAGGTCCCATTGGCTAGTCGATGCCTAGTAGCGGGTGCTCGGATATGGTGGATGACAGTAGGAGAGCCGGCAATACCTAATGGAACATGGGCAGATTTCCGCGCTCTTATCATCGCACGATATGGGCTTTTTCTAGATGAGGACGCTGATATGCCTTATCGCGATCCGGAGATTTACCGCGACATGTACCCTAGACGATACCTCCATTATGCAGCGTATTGGCGTGCGTATCCAAACGAGTCTATGGGCCACTCCTGCCAACGATTCCGGGACGCGATGTTGCCATATATTCCTCGCAACTCAGGAGACCCAGAGTCACAAGCACTACATCTCCTTATAGGAGGGTTACCTCCTAGCGTTCGGCTTTTTGTTCTTGAGCCTATGGCTGGGATGACAGTTGAGGAGATGATTCATGATATTATGGAGGCAGAGATTATGGCTCATATGATGCAGGCGGCACCATTGGAGGATGATTACGTCGTTCCAGTCGATGATGCCGGTATTGCAGGGCCACTTTTTCACGGAGGTCCATTTCTGCCGGAGGATCCTATTCCTACTATGCCACTTCAAGCGATTCCTCCTCAGGAGGCAGATGCAGATGACTGCGATATGGACCCGACTGATGTCCCGGTCAACCAAGAGGAAGACCCCGATGATCCTCCCATAGTCATCATCAAAAGTGATGACGAGGAAGATGTTCAGGAAGAACAGGAGGAATGGGAAGAACAAGAGGGAGTCATCGAAGAGGAGTGGGAAGATCTCGAGGAGTCGGAAGAAGATCCCGACGATATCTTATTTGACGATGGAGACTGGGATGCGGACTCCGACGTTTCCTCCGATATTACAGCTGAGTAGACAGTTTAGTTTGAACTGATGTTTAGTTATTAGTTTATTCTTTTTGACCTTAGGGTTATACATAGAATGTGTGATGGTTAAGTGGTAGACACTTCCATCTCATTTTTTGACCATGCACATATAGTAAGTATTTTGTGTATAAGATATGTACATGTTGTGACTCAAATATGATATACTTTTTGTGTATGTACAAAAAGGAACAAGTTCATATATGAAATGATATTATGATATTATGGAAGCATTGTTTATGACAAGTTTATGATAAGTTATGCTATGATACGATGGAATGTTATATGATATTTTATGATACGATAAGACATGCTATGGAATGATGTCTTATGATAAATTATGAATGGAAAAAGTGATGTTTAAGTATAACAATAATTTTTCCTTATAAATCAATAGGAATTAAAGATGGTACGACCGCGCGTGCGAGTAAGCCAAATTTCGCAAGAGCCGAATCTTGCGAATGTAGTAGCTACCTTGCAGCAGCAACTACTAGAACAACAACAAGAGACAAATCGGCTTCGGGAGCAAATAGCCCGTATGAATCAGGTACCTCGCGCTAACGAAGTGCCACCTCAAGATATTCATGTACCCTCGGGAGCGCCTCCAGCACCAGGGATTCAACAAGAGGTTCCTAGGAATGTTGAAGTCCCTTTAGCACCCGCTGGGATTCAGATCAACCCACCAGTAGTTCGGGAAGATTTATTATACGAACGGTTCAGGTGAATGAAGGCGCCTGAATTTGAGGGGCTAACTGACCCGATAGAAGCTGATAACTGGCTCATTGACATCCAGGTGATCTTGGATTTTATGGAACTCACTGAGCATGAAAAAGTCCTCTGTGCTTCTTTTGCTCTTAAGAAGGATGCCAGACACTGGTGGATGACAGGCCAAATGCGCCGAGATGTTGCGGCTATGAGCCGGCAAGATTTTGTAGCTGAATTTCAGATGATGTACTATAATAGAGAAATTCTTGCGGCTCAGCAGGACGAATTCAACAGTATGAAACAAGGGTCGATGACAGTCATGGAGGCTGTAAAAAGGTTCGAACAGCTAGCTCGCCTATGCCCAGAGTTGATACCGAATGAAATTGAGAAAGTACGAAGGATGATGAAGATGTTTCGAATGGATATTGTCAAGCAAGTCAGTGCTGGTAGTAGTCCTCCAACCCTGGTGTCAGATTGTATTAGTCGTGCAATAAGGGCCGAATACTGGATCAACCAGGACAAGGAGGCAAGGGCTCAGATTTTCAAGGCCAAGAAAGAGGAAAAAGCTGTGGTAAAACAGTTACAGCCAAAACCGAACCAGGAAGTATACCGAAAGGGTCAAACTAGCAATTTGGCCCAAGGTTCCAAACAGTTCGGGAGGAACAAAAGAAAGGGGAATGCAACCGGCCAGGGCCAGCAAAGGAATTTCCCTCAGAAAAGAAACAACCGAGGGAACGAGGGTAACAATAATGATTATCCAGTGTGCACACAATGTGAGAAAAAGCACCGGGGTGTGTGCAGATTGGGAAAAAATGCTTGCTACATTTGCGGTAAGGAAGGTCATTATGCCAGAAATTATACCTTGAATAGCCCGAATCAGAACCCTCAGTACCCAAACAGAAATGCAAGCAGTCAGTTGTATGCGGTACAAGCCAAAATTGAAGGCCCTCCAATCACACCCGGACGATATGAGGTTCCTGAACCCCAAGCTAGAATCTATGCCTATACAAAGGGGGATGCCGAAGCTGGAACTTCCCATGTTGTAACAGGTCAGATCTCTATCGCCACTTATGATGCAATTGCCCTATTTGATTCTGGTGCCATTCATTCATTTGTATCGATGGAGTTTGCCCAGAAGTTAGAAAGAGGGATAGATAAGCTGAAGCAACCCTTTAGAACCTCTCTCCCATTAGGAGAAATTTTGTTATCCGATTCTTGGATACAGAACGTTCCGGTAGTCATTTGTGGCAGAGAGCTTTACGTGGATCTCATAGCGATTAAGCTCCAGGATTTCGATATCATTCTAGGAATGGACTTGCTAAGTAAGTACAACGCCAAGATTGATTGTCGAAAATGTTGTGTTATGTTTAGTCTTCATGACGAAGAGGGTTTCCACTTTTACGATCAGTCTCGAGGCTCGACAACCAAGCTAGTCTCTGCGATGAAAGCCTGGAAAATGCTGGCTAGTGGATGCCAGGGATTTTTAGCCAACATGGTGGACAAAGAACGAGAGGTGGAGTTAGCACCGGAAGAGGTTCCCATTATCAGGGAATATGTGGATGTTTTTATGAAAGATTTACCAGGACTTCCTCCAGAGCGGGAAATTTCATTTGAAATAGAGTTGTTTCCAGGAGCTGCACCGATATCAAAAGTGCCTTATCGAATGTCCCCAGTCGAACTTAGAGAACTCCAAGTGCAGTTGCAAGAATTATTGGACAAGGGCTTTATTCGACAAAGCCATTCCCCCTGGGGAGCACCAGTCCTATTTGTTAAGAAGAAAGATGGATCATTGTGGATGTGCATCGATTATCGGGAGTTGAATAAGATCATGATTAAGAACAAATACCCTCTCCCTAGGATTGACGATCTTTTTGATCAACTTAGGGGAGCAATGGTATTCTCGAAGGTTGATTTCAGATCAGGATACCATCAACTCAAAATTAAGGAGGCGGATATTTCTAAAACGGCTTTTCGAACGCGTTATGGGCACTATGAATTTCTAGTTATGCCGTTTTGGTTAACCAACGCACCAGCCGCTTTTATGGATCTGATGAATCGCGTATTCAAGGAGTACCTAGACAAGTTTGTTATCGTTTTTATCGACGATATTTTGATCTATTCAAATTCCATTCAAGAACATGAGAAGCACCTCAGGATGGTTCTGGAGACGTTACGGCGAAATCGACTCTATGCCAAGTTCACAAAATGTGAAATTTTGGCTAGAAAGAGTGCATTTCTTGGGTCATGTAGTGTCGAAGGAGGGAATCTCCGTTGATGTTGCTAAAGTTGAGGTGGTTAGTACATGGCCTGTACCCAAAAATGTTACGGAGATACGAAGCTTTCTTGGATTGGCTGGATATTATCGACGTTTTGTAGAAGGATTTTCCAAGATTGCGGCGCCACTTACAGCTCTTACTCGGAAAGGAAAGAAGTTTGAGTGGACGCAAAAATGTGAAGAGAACTTTCAAGAGCTTAAGAGGAAGCTTACCAGTGCACCAGTATTCATAATTCCTGATGTAGATGTAGGAAATTTCATGATTTACAGTGACGCTTCTAAGACCGGGTTGGGAGCTGTCCTAATGCAAAAAGGGAATGTGGTCGCCTACGCCTCACACCAGTTAAAGGATCACGAACAGAATTACCCGGCACACGATTTAGAGCTCGCGGCGGTGGTTTTCGCATTGAAGATTTGGAGATACTACTTGTACGGGAATAGATGTGAGATCTATACCGACCATCAAAGTCTCAAGTATATCTTCACTCAAAAGGAGCTCAATATGAGGCAGCGAAGATGGTTAGAACTCATGAAAGATTACGATTGCGAAATACTTTACCACCCAGGAAAAGCAAACAAAGTAGCGGATGCTCTAAGTAGGAAGTCATCCGGTATATTGATGTCTCTTGACAAGATGCCCAAACCGCTTCAGAAAGAAATTTCAGATTTCAACATGGAGATGATAACTGGGAAAGTGGCTGCTTTGACTCTTCAGTCCAATTTCCTAGAAACTATTAAGCTTCATCAAGGGAATGATTCCTTTCTATTTAAAGCGTAACTTTTCAGTGGAAAGAATAAGGAATTGAAGACCTCTTCGAATGGGGTAATTTATTTCAAGGAAAGGATCTGCGTTCCTAACTTTGAATTCCTTAAGAAACAGATCATGTCTAAAGCACATGAGTCGCCATACTCGGTACATCCGAGAGCTACCAAGATGTACAAGGACCTCAGAGAAAGCTATTGGTGGCCAAATATGAAGAATGAAATCGATGAATTTGTGTCGAAATGCCTAACTTGTTAGAAAGTTAAGGCTGAACATCGGCAACCTGGCGGAGATCTTCAAAAAATAGAGTTTTCAGAGTGGAAATGGGAACAAACTACCATGGATTTCGTAGTTGGGTTACCCAGAATTGCTAGTGAAAATGACATGATTTGGGTGATTGTTGATAGATTAACCAAGTCCGCCCACTTTATCGCTATTAAGGCCACCTTTTCAGTGGAAAAATTGTCTGAAATCTATGTATCCCAGATTGTTAGACTTCATGGAGTGCCAAAGTCTATCATTTCAGATCGGGATGGGCGTTTTACCTCTCGATTTTGGAAGAGTGTTCACACGACAATGGGATCGAAATTAAAATTCAGTACAGCCTTTCACCCCCAGACCGATGGACAATCGGAGAGAACTATTCAGACTCTGGAGGATATGCTGAGGTCATGTGTTTTGGATTTTAAAAGGAAGCTGGGATCAGAAGCTACCTTTAATCGAATTTTCTTACAATAACAGTTATCACGCCTCAATTGGTATGGCTCTATTTGAAGCGTTATATGGAAGGAAATGTCGATCTCCAATCCATTGGCAAGAAGTTGGACAGAAACAGCTTCACACTACGGATTTCATTAGAAAAACCTCCGAGGATATCAAGAGGATTAAGCAGAGAATCGGCGTGGCTTTCAGTCGACAGAAAAGTTATGCTGATAAACGTCGAAGACCCTTAGAATTTCAGGTTGGAGAATCTGTTTTCCTTAAGATTGCGCCGTTGAAGGGAATTATGAGGTTTGGTAAAAAGAGAAAGCTTAGCCCGAGATACATCGGACCATTTAAAATCCTCGAGAGGGTTGGAAAAGTAGCTTACAAGCTTGCTTTACCGTCAGAATTAGCTTTTGTGCATGACGTTTTTCACGTTTCAATGCTGAAAAAGTATGTACCTGATCCCTCCCACGTTCTAAGTCAATAACCAATTGAAGTCCGAACTGATCTGACATATGAGGAAAAGCCAGTTCAGATCTTGGATAGGGAAAAAAAGGTTTTAAGAAATAAAACCATTCCTATGGTTAAGGTTTTATGGCGGAATCATAATATTGAAGAAGCAACGTGGGAACTAGAGGATGATATGAGGAAGAATTATCCCCACTTGTTTTAATTTTCGGGGACGAAAATTTTTAAGGGGGGTAGATTGTAATAACCAGTCTTTGTACAAATTATGATTTTGATTTTTTGAAATCAAAAGTTTGTATTATGTATATTTATATGAATTGTCTAATCTGATTTAATCAGAATTAGAATTTATGTATGATTTTATTCCGGTCAACATTTGACCAGGAAAATCTAAGATATGATTGAGACGGTACGACAGTATAATATACAGTATAAAATTATACTGTGAAAAACCGTCATTATGGATATGAAAGTGAAAATAAGGTACATGACTATTATAGAAAAATCAAGCTCAATATTTAGAGTAATAAGGCCAAGAGCCTTCAAGTCCGAAGAAATTTTTTTACGCAGTCCAGTTAAGCACAGATGAATTTTGGACTGCAGTCCAATATAACAGTACTGTTTTTAGTTGAAACTAGTATTGATAATTTTCAAACTAGTATGATATTGGATTGTATTTTGGAATCAAGCCAAATGGAGCTTAATTAAGGGACACCTCATCACAAAAGATAATTAAGTGATTTTTGGATTTTGGGAAAATATGGAAAGAATTCCAAAAGTAAGCATTAAACATTTACTTGGTCACCAAGCCACCTCCCAATGGCCGGCCACCTTGCATGGAGTTGTGGGAAATTATGTCCCTTTGGAGGGATTGAAGTGCAAATTGGAAGAAAACTAAATCACCTATAAATAGGTGTTGTATAAGAAAATTTGACCATTTAGTCTACTTTACAACTTTAGCTCACTCTTTAGTCACAAACTCCCCACAAGAGCCGAACTTCAGGGGAGGAGAAAGAACAACATCTTGGTCGGATTTTTTTAGAAGAAAAGCAAGAAAGAAATTTGTTGGATTCAAGCTTAAAGATCATCTCCCAAGTTTTTTAAGGTAAACCCTCTCAATCCCTAAGTTTTTATTCAAGTTTGGAGCAAGATCTTTAGGTGTATTTCAAGTATGAGGTGTAAGAGCATAAGCTCATCTTCTTTCTTTTTCTTCATGTAATGGTTTTATTGGGCTTAATTTGTACATGATAGGGTTTAGAGAGAGTGATTTTATGGTTGTATGTGTTTTTTTTTTTTAAATTATGCTTTAGATGGCATGTGCTAAGGGTGTATGCTCGCTAAGTGTTTGTTATATGTCCCCAAGATGTTTAAGAATGATCTGTAGATTTTTGATATTGGATTTATGCTACATAATATGTGGAGGGTTTGAATAACCCCAAAAACCCTAGCAATGGTTGCATTTACCATTAGGGCTTATGTGTAAATAGTATGGTATGTATGAGATGTATGGAATGGAAAACGTTAGTAAATGCGCTACACGTATGTCGTAGGCTCACGGTTTTAACCGTTTGAGGTAGTGTTCATGTAATTTTGCGTACGAACCAACGAAACTGAAAACTGCCAGTTTTGGACCAAAACAGGACAGCAATCTGGAATCTGAGTTTTGAGGCCTTTAGAGGCCGAATTTGAAGAAAGTCAAAACAAGAAAGTTGTAGAAAAAGGAAAATTCTAGGGGGTAGCATGGACCATTTTCAAAAATAAGGCTCGAACGGCCACAGTTTTTGCAAAAACCCGAGCCTGGGCTGGGCAATCCAGTTTTCACGGCCAGGAAATTTCAACGAGGTAAATGGGTAAGTTAATTGCTGAACTGGGTTTTGAGCAAAACATGAAAGTTGTAGGAATCCCTATGATCTACAACTTTCATGCAGAAGAATTTTGTAAATTCAAAACGAATTTTAAAGTAAAAACTGAATTTTTAAACTGAGCAGGAAAACAAGAAATTCCTGCACAGGGCTTTCAAAAAAAAAAAAAAAAAAAAAAAAAAACAGTGCAGGATTAGACAGCTCTGCACATACACTGATAACTGAGTTTTGGGACTATTTTCAGCAAAAGGTTTTCACAATTTCATAGTTTTACTATTTTAAAATAATAATAATAATAATAAATAAATAAATAATGATAAGTAAGGATTTATGGTAAAGAAATATTTAATTGGGCCGGGTGATAAAAGGATACTCATAGTAACCCCAAAGAGGTTACTCATTTTTATATGACAAGCTTTGGACTCAAGGTTACTCATAGTAACCTTATTAAATACTATTGGACCTTGTAATCAAGATTTTGTTCTGAGGAAGTAAACCAAACAGTGTTTGGTTGTTGATTGGATTATGAGCCCTAAGATTACAATTAGTAACCAAATTAAGTATCAATCTTGTATATAAGGGGACATATAACTAAGATTATGGATAAAAGTTGGTTTGAAAACCAACGCTAAATGTAATAAGTTATGGTAAGATAGGATGATTCTTATCTTACGTCTTTTTGTAAACAGGTAACTAACTGTTGTTACAACTCATTGGAGTATTAAACCTCCGATCTAGTAAAACCCGTAAGTCCAACTCCGCCTACAGCATAGGCAGATTGTGTGATTGAATGCATGTTTTTAAAGCCCTACATTTTGTATAAATGTGTATGATTTATGATTCTTATTGTGACATCATTAAGCATGTTCACTATTGATAACTTATATGGTAAGAATGAGACTAAGTTTCAAGTAAGAAACTATTTTAAGAATATGATGTTTATAAAAGATGATAAGTAAGTTCTGTGTCGTACCAACGTGCTCTAGGTCAGGTTTGGTCCGTGGTTTGAGTTGGATTGGGCTAGCCGCCCCAACCATTCCATGGCAGCGCGCCACGGTACGTACACTTATGTTAAGGGGCCATAGTATGTTAAGTTAAGAAAGAATAAGAAAGCATAATCAAAGCATAATTGGTTCATGCATTGTTTTGCTATGAAATGTTTTGCAGATAAATAGTTGTACTTGCTGAGCGAAAGCTCATGACTTACATCTATGCTCTAGGTAAGCTCCCTACTGGCAATGTTTGATACAAGACGGTGGAGCGCAATAGAGCTATCTATGAGATTAAGGGCTGGGAACACTACGCGTTTTGTCATTATATATGTATGCAGTTTTATTATACTTTATTTTTAGTTTCAAACACGAATGCTTAATTTAGTACATATATATATATATATATGTTTATATGTATGTTTATTTGTA
This sequence comes from Ficus carica, assembly GCA_009761775.1. NCBI lineage: Eukaryota > Viridiplantae > Streptophyta > Magnoliopsida > Rosales > Moraceae > Ficus > Ficus carica. Next base: position 15,136,955 of record CM019748.1, on the reverse strand, counting down.
AATGTATGAATCAAGTGAGAAAAAAATATAGTCCGAATTTCCGCTTAATAAATAAGTAAGTAAATATGTATGTTATGTAAGATGTAATGGCCTACGTAAGGTGGGTCGTTACACATTATCATGCATTGGTTTCCCATCTGTACAAACCCAAATGGTAACCTTTACCAAATTAGGGTTTTGGGTTAATTTTTTAACCTTCCATTCATCATACATCATCATCATCATTATCATTCATACAATACCTCTTCTTGAGTATATGGGGATATATTACAAACATATAATAGGCATTCACACATGCCACATAATTTCTAACACATAGTATCACAAACATGCACCAAATTATAAATCAAGACCACTAAACCCTAATAAAGCACATATCAAGCAATCTAGGTTATTGCATGAAAAATAAAAGGTGAACATATGCTCTTACAAACCCATGCTTGAAATACATTTAAATCCTTAATCAAAACTAAATAGAATATTAGGGGATTGAGAAGGCTACCTCTAGGTCTTGAAGAGTGGTTCTACTGTAATAACCAACATTTTTACAAAATTTACAATTTCTATTTTTTTTTTTTTAAGAATCAAAAGTTTGTATTATGTATGTTTATATGAAAAGCCTGATATGAATTATCAGAATTAAGGTTTATGTACGATTTTATTCCGATCAAAGTTTGATCAGAATAATCTAAGGTATGTTTGAGACAATATTGCAGTTTTAAACAGTACAAAATTATACTGTGAAAAATTATTATTACGGATAGTAAAGCCTAATTACGTTTGGGATTATTGTAGAAAATCCAGCACAATATTTAGAATAATAAGAACTAAGTGGTTTTGAGTTCTAAGAGAAATTTTTACGCAGTTCGGTTAAGTGCAGATAATTCTGGACTGCAGTTCAGTATAACAGTACTGTTATTGGAAGAGTGTTCACACGGCTTTGGGATCAAAACTGAAATTCAGTACAGCTTTTCACCCTCAGACGGACAGACAATCAGAACGGACGATCCAGACGCTAAAGGATATGCTAAGGTCATGTGTTATGGATTTCAAAGGAAGCTGGGATCAAAAGCTACCTTTGATCAAATTTTCTTATAATAACAATTATCACGCCTCAACTGGTATGACTCCATTTGAAGCGTTATATGGAAGAAAATATTGATCTCCCATTCATTGGCAAGAAGTTGGACAGAAGCAGCTTCAAACTACAGACTTCATTAGAAAGACTGCAGAGGATATCAAGATTATCAAACAGAGACTCGACGTAGCTTTCAGTCGACAGAAAAGTTATGCTGATAAACGTCGAAGACCCTTAGAATTCCAAGTTGGAGATTCTGTTTTCCTTAAGATTTATCCTATGAAGGGAGTTATGAGATTTGGTAAAAAGGGAAACCTTAGTCCTAGATATACATGACCATTTGAAATCCTGGAGAGGATTGGAAAAGTAGCCTATAAGCTCGCCTTGCCGCCAGAATTAGCTTCTGTGCATAACGTATTCCACGTTTCGATGCTGAAAAAGTATGTACCTGATTCTTCCCATGTGTTAAGTCAAGAACCAATCGAAGTCCAAACGGATTTGACCTATGAAGAAAAGCCAGTTCAGATTCTAGATCGGGAAGGGAAGGTTTTAAGAAACAAAACCATTCCTATGGTTAAAGTGTTATGGCGGAGACATAATATTGAAGAAGCAACGTGGGAATTAGAAGAGGAAATGAGAAAGAGTTATCCCAATTTGTTCTGATTTTCGGGGACGAAAATTTTTAAGGGGGGTAGATTGTAATAACCAACCTTTTACAAATTTACGATTTTTTTTTTTTAAGAATCAAAAGTTTGTATTATGTATGTTTATATGAAATGCCTGATATGATTTATCAGAATTAAGGTTTATGTATGATTTTATTCCGGTCAAAGTTTGATCAGAATAATCTAAGATATGTTTGAGACAATATTGCAGTTTTAAACAGTAAAAAATTATACTGTGAAAAATTATTATTACGGATAGCAAAGCCAAATTAGGTTTGGGATTATTGTAGAAAATCAAGCACAATATTTAGAGTAATAAGAACTAAGTGGTTTTTAGTTCTACGAGAAATTTTTACGCACTTCGGTTAAGTGTAGATAATTCTGGACCGCAGTTCAGTATAACAGTACTATTATTGGTAAAAACAGTATTTGTAAAATCTGTATTAGTATGAAATAGACTGCATTTGTGGAAGAAAGCCAAATGAAACTTTAATTAAGGACACCTCACTTTGTGATGATTAATTGAATTAATGGATTTTTAGAAAAAATAGAAAGTAAGTTTTAAGTATGAACATGGTTAAAAATTGGCCAACAAGCCACTTCAAGTGGCCGGCCACTCTAGGGACTTTAGGGGGGGCAAATATTTTTGCTTTGAGGACTTAAATGAAATTGAAACAATAAAAATAATTCTAGGAATTTAAATTAAAATTTGCCTATAAATAGGTGTGGTGGGGTTTTACCTTGGTTCACCTTTTGACACCTCACTTTCTTTAGTTCACAATCTAGTCTCTCCCTCCCCCCTAAAATCCGAAACTTAGAGAGTCAAGAAAGGGTAGAGTGAGGTCGGTTTTTGAGGTAGAAATCAAGGAGGAAGTTTGTGATTCAAGCCTAGATCTACTTCTAAGTGTTAAGGTAAATCTTTTTAAAACCCTAAGCCTTTCATTTGAGTTTTTATTCAATTATTTAGGTGTATTTTCAGTGGGTTGTGTAAGAGCTTAAGCTCATTTATTTTTCATGCAATAGCTTAGTAAGATTAGTATGTGCTTGATTAGTGTTTTGGTAAGCTAGATCTATGTTTTGGTCTATATTTTTGAAGTTATGCTTTAAATTATGTGATTTTATGTGTATGCTTAGTAATTGCTTGTTATATGTCCCCACATGTTTAGGAAGCTTTATGGTATGCTTGTATGATGGTTAAATGCTTGTATGTTGAATTAGAATGAAAAATCAACTTAAAACCCGAACTTGGTAAAAGTTTACCACATGGGTTAATTGGTTAAGAAACAAGTGTATGTGATGGAAAACCTACGTAACATGCTGCATGTTTGATGTAAGCTGACGGTTGCGACCGTTTGAGGTAGGGTGTACGTTATTTTGCGTAACAAACAATTAAAAATAAATCTGTCAGTTTTCGGACAAAACTGGGCAGCAATCTGAAAACGAAATTTTGAAGCCCTTAGAAGCAGAATTTGGAAAAAGTTAAAACTACAAAGTTGTATAAAATTGAAAATCCTGGGGGGTACAATGGAAAGAATTTGAAAAATAAGCTCCAAAGGCTTTCATTTTTGTGAAAACTCGAGACTGGCCAGCCCTAGACCCTATGCACGGCCAGGATTTTTCAACGAGGAAAATGAACAGGTTAAGGGCAGAATTAGGTTTTGTGTAAAAATAGAAAGTTGTAGGACTTTATGAGGTCTACAAATTTCATGAAGAAAACTTTTTCAAATTCAAAGCAGATTTTATAATAAAACTGAATCTTAAAACTAAGCAGGAAATAGGCAATTCCTGCACAGGATTTTCAAAACAGTGCATGAGCAACAATTCCTGCACATGTACTGCTAACTGTAATTATTGGACTGTTTTCTATGAATGATATTCAAATTGTCACAGTTTTACTATCTTTATAGAATAAATCAGTTTCAGTTTTATAACAATGATTTAAAAAGAATAAATAAGGTTTTAAAGTATGTTAAGTAATGGTTTAACTATAGTAAGACACATAGTAATAGGATATGTTACTAAAAATTATTATTGAACTAAGTATATTGAAAGTATACTTATAGTAACCAAATAGGTTACTGATTTTATATGCTAGGTTTTGAAACCAAGGTTACTTAGGGTAACCAAATGGGATGCCACTATTGGGTCTTGGTAACCCAATAGGACATTAACCTAATTATGTTTGGGCTTATACCCAGGGTTACTATCAGTAACCTAATAGGATATTATTTAAGTATAACCAAACAAGATTTGTGTTAAGTAATTAAACATAATACTGTTTGATTGTTTTTAGGTCAGGTGCCCTAAGGTTACATTTAGTAACCAAATAGGATACCATGTTAGTAGGGGACATATAACTAGGGTCAATGTTAAATTTGGTTAAGATACCAACATTTAATATAATGATTTATGGTAAGATAAGGATGATTCTTATCTTACGTCCTTTTTGAAAACAGGAAAGTAACTTGTTGTTGAAATTCGCTGGAGCAACAAACCCCAGCTCTAGTATAACCAGTAAGTACAACTCCGCCTACTGATTGCATGTTTTACCACAGCTCTAGCATAGGCTAATTGTTTTACTGATTGCATGTTTTTAAATTCATGCACTTATGTATGTGATGCATATGATTACATTTTATTATTGTGACATCATGAAGCATGTTCACTAATGATAATGTACATGATAAGAGTAAGATTAAGTTCAAGTAAGAAACTGTTTTCAAGAAAATGTTTCCAAGTAAGATGTTAAACAGTTTTAAATAGTATTGTACCGACCTGCATTAGGTCAGGGTTAGTTCATGATTTGAGTTAGATTGGGCTGGCCGCCCCAACCATTCCATGGCTGCGCGCCACGGTACGTACACTTATAGTAAGTAAGGGCCCTAAAATATGAAAACTTAAGAAAGCATAATGAAGCATAATTGGTTCATGCATTGATTAAGTTTATATTGTTTTTGCGGGTTAATATTTGTACTTGCTGAGCGAAAGCTCAAAACTTACGTTTATGCTGTAGGTAAGCTCCCTATTAGCAATACTTGATACAAGACGGTGGGGCATGACAGGGTTAACTGTGAAACTACGGTATGGAGACCGCTACGCGTTTTGTGTCAAATATATGTTCTTATTATTGAGTTAATTAGTTGTATTTTAAATTAAGTTTAATATTTAAATACTCAAATAAATATGCATATATGGTTATAAGAAATTATATGGTCGAGTTACCTTTATAATTGCAACAAAAAGAAAAAAATAATAATAATATTCCGTATTTTCTGCTAGTTAAGTAAGTGTCAGATTTTATGTAAGATAAGTACGGTAACGGCCCACGTAAGGCGGGTCGTTACAGAGTTGGTATCATAGCGGATTCCTGCCTTCCGGTTTCACAGTATGCCTGCCAGCGCCACAGTCATTGTAAGTTAATAAGTATTTTGTGTATAGATATTTACTATGTAAGTATAATATGATAGCTTGTATAATAAATATTCGAGACATGGACGATGACCGTGACGTCGCACTAGTGTTCTACGGGATGCAACCTTTGCTGTTCGATGGGACCCAACGAACAGTATCACTAGTAGGATGGCTATATGATATGGAGTTGATTTTTAGGATTTGCCATATAGAGGCGCACCCAGGTTTTATTAGCTACTCGGTGTCTAGCTGTGGAGGCTAGGGTATGGTGGATGACCATAGGGGAGCCAGCCATACCAGGAGGTACATAGGTGGATTTTCGCGCTTTGATTACCGTGCGTTACGGACTACCACCGGACAAGGACGCCAACATGCCTTATCGTGACCCTGAGATCTACAACGATATGTATCTTGAGCGTTTTCTTAGTTATGTCGCAGATTGGGATGCGTACCCTAACGAGTCGATGGGCCATTACTGCCGACGGTTACAGGAAGCGATGCTACCTCACATTCTACCCGCCTTAGGAAGCCCGTTGCTACAGGCATTGTTTCTTCTTCGGGAAGGGTTACCTCCCAACGTCAGGCCTTTTGTTCTGGAGCCTATAGTTGGGATGACATTAAAGGGTATGATAGAGGCTATCATGGAGGCGGAGATAATAGTCCAGGGGATATAAGCTGCCGCCCCAGAGGAAGACCAGGTCGTTCCAGTCTATAATGTTGGCATTGCGGAGGCCGGAGCAGAGGACGACGTTATGGACCCTGCAGATATTCCTGCTGACCCCGAAGACCATCCGGAAGACCTTCCCATTATCATCATCGAGAGTGACGATGAGGAAGAAGACGAGGAAGAAGACTTTGACGATCTTGAGGAGCCGGAGGAAGATCCCGAGGAGATTTTATTCGACCATGCTGATTGGGACGCGAACTCCGACGTTTCTTCCGACCGATCGATAACGTAGATTGTTTAGATCTAGGATGACTTTTTAGTATTTATTGCTTTTTGACATTAGGATTGTACATAGGATAGGTATGATGGTTAAGTGGTAGACACTTCCATCTTATTTTGACTTTGTATATATAGTAAGTATTTTGTGTATAGTATATGTACATATTACTATCTAAATGGGATATACTTTTTGTGTATATACAAAAGAACAGTTTATATATGATATGTATATGATGATGTTATGATATTATGATAAAGCATTAGTTACGATAAGTTATAAAAAGTTATGATATGATAAGATGAAATCACAATGGATTTCTATATGATGTTTATAATATGATAAAATGTTATGGAATGATGTGATACGATAAAATATGAATGGAAGAAATGATGTTTAAAGTATAATAATATCTTTTCTTGTAACCAAATAGGAATTAGAAAATGGTACGTCCTCGCAAGTAAGTAAACCTGAATTCGCAAGAACCGGATCTTGCAAATGTTGTAGCTACTTTGCAACGGCAATTGCTAGAACAACAGCATGAAACAAACCGGCTTAGAGAGCAGATAGCTCGTCTAAATTAGGTACCTCATGCTAATGAAGTGCCACTCCAAGATAACCCTGTACCCCCAGCAGTACCACCGGCACCAGTGGTTCGTCAAGGGGTTCCACGAAATTTAGAAGTCCCGTTAGTACCAGATGGGATTCAAGCGAACCCACCCTTAGTTCGGGAAGACCTGTTGTTCGAGCGGTTTAGACGAATGATGGCACCCGAATTTGAAGGAACTACAGACCCGATAGAAGCCGACAACTGGTTAATTGATATCCAAGTGATTTTGGATTTTATGGGAATTACGGAGCGGGAAAAAGTTCTCTGTGCTTCCTTTGCACTTAAAAAGGATGCAAGACATTGGTGGATGACGATCCAGATGCGCAGAGATGTAGCAACAATGAGTTGGCAAGATTTTGTAGCCGAATTCAGAATGATGTACTACAACAGCGAAATCTTGGCGGCTCAACAAGACGAGTTCACTAGTATGAAGCAGGGGTCAATGACAATGCTAGAGGCTATCAAGAAATTTGAGCAGCTAGCTCGCCTGTGCCCATAACTTATACCGAACGAAACAACAAAAGTAAGAAGAATGATGAAGATGTTTCAAACGGACATTGCCAAGCAAATCAGTGTTGGCAGTAGCCCTCCAACCCTAGTATCTGACTGTATCAGTCGGGTAATAAAAGCCGAATACTGGATTAACCAGGATAAGGAGGCAAGGGCTCAGATTTTCAAAGCTAAGAAAGAGGAGAAAGCTGTGGTGAAACAGTTTCAGCCCCGACAGAACCAGGAATCGTACTCGAAGGGTCAGACCAATAATTCTGGCCAAAATTCCAAACAGTTCCGGAAGAACAAAAGAAAAGGGAATGCTACTGGTCAGGGTCAGCAGAGGAATTACCCTCAAAAGAAGAACAACCGGGGGAATGAGGGTAATAGCAATGACTATCCAGTGTGCGCGCAATGTGGAAATAAGCACCTGGGAGTATGTAGAATGGGGACAAACACCTGCTACCTTTGTGGAAAGGAAGGCCATTATGTGAAAAATTGCACCTTGAACAGCCAGAACCAGAACCCGGAGTATCGGAATAGAAATGCAAATAGTCAGCTGCATGCAGTGCAAGTGAAAATCGAAGGCCCTTCGATCGCATAAGGAAGATTAGAGGCTCCTGAACCACAAGCCAGGATTTATGCCTACACGAGGGGAGATGCTGAAGCTGGAACTTCCCATGTGGTGACAGGTCAGATTTCTATCGCCACCTATGATGCAATTGCTCTATTTGATTCTGGTGCCACCCATTCATTTGTGTCGATGGAGTTTGCCCAGAAATTAGGAAGAGGTGTGGATAATTTAAAGCAACCCTTCAGAACATCCCTTCCATCGGGAGAAATTTTGTTGTCTGATTCTTGGATGCAAAATGTTCCAGTAATCATTGATGGCAGAGAACTATATGTAGACCTCATCGCAATTAAGCTTCAAGATTACGATGTTATTCTAGGAATGGACTTCCTAAGTAAGTACAATGCTAAGATTGATTGTCGAAAGCGTTGTGTTATGTTTAATCTTCGTGGTGAGGAAGAATTCAATTTCTACGGTCAGTCCAGAAATTCCTCAACTAGGCTAGTATCGGCATTGAAGGCATGAAAAATGTTGGCTAATGGATGCCAATGATATCTAGCGAACATGGTGGACAAAGAGCAAGAGATGGAGTTAAAGCCGGAAGATGTTCCCATCATCAGGGAATATGTGGATGTCTTTCCAAAAGACTTACTAGGACTTCCTCCCGAGCGGGAAATTTCTTTCGAGATAAAATTGTTGCCTGGAGCTGCACCAATATCAAAAGCACCTTACCGTATGGCCCCAACCGAACTTAGGGAACTCCAAGTACAGTTACAAGAACTACTGGACAAAGGATTCATTCGACAAAGCCATTCCCCATGGGGAGCACCGGTTTTATTCTTCAAAAAAGAAGGATGGATCGTTGCGAATGTGTATCGACTATCGCGAGTTGAATAAGATTATGATTAAGAATAAGTATCCTCTCCCTAGAGTCGATGATCTTTTTGATTAACTTAGGGGAGCAGTAGTATTCTCGAAGGTGGACTTACGATCGGGATACCATCAACTCAGAATCAAGGAGGTGGATATTTATAAGACGGCTTTTCGAACACGCTACGGACATTATGAGTTTCTTGTCATGCCATTTGGACTGACCAATGCACCAGCTGCTTTTATGGATCTGATGAACCGAGTGTTCAAAGAGTACCTAGACAAGTTTATCATAGTTTCATCGACGATATATTGATCTACTCAAAGTCCAGGAAGGAACACGAGCAGCACCTTAGGATAATTTTGGAGACGTTAAGACGAAATCATCTCTATGCCAAATTCACAAAATGTGAATTTTGGTCAGAAAAAGTTCACTTCTTAGGTCACGTGGTTTTAAAGGAAGGAATTTCCGTTGATCCTGCTAAAGTAGAGGCGGTTAGTACGTGGCAAGCACCCAAAAACGTTATGGAGATACGAAGCTTTCTTGGTTTGGCCGGATACTACCGACATTTCGTTGAAGGATTCTCCAAGATTGCAGCACCACTTACGGCTCTTACTCGAAAAGGGAAGAAATTCGAGTGGACACAAAAATGTGAAGAAAACTTTCAAGAGCTCAAGAAGAAGCTTACTAGCGCTCCAGTGTTAATAATTCCTGATGTGGACGCAGGAAATTTCATAATTTACAGTGATGCTTCTAAGACAGGATTAGGGGCAGTCCTAATGCAAAAAGGAAATATGGTCGCCTACGCCTCACGCCAACTGAAGGATCACGAACGGAATTATCCAACGCATGATTTGGAACTAGCGGCGGTAGTTTTCGCATTAAAGATCTGGAGACATTATTTGTATGGGAATAGATGTGAGATTTATACCGATCATCAAAGTCTCAAACACATCTTCACCCAAAAGGAGCTCAATATGAGACAGCGTAGATGGCTAGAACTCATGAAGGATTATGATTGTGAAATCCTTTACCATCCTAGAAAAGCAAACAAGGTAGCAGATGCTCTAAGCAGGAAATCATCTGGTATGCTGATATCTCTTGGAACGATGTCCAAGCCACTTCAAAAGGAAATTTCTGATTTTAGTATGGAGATGATAACGGGGAAATTGGCTGTTCTGACTCTCCAGTCCAATCTCCTAGAATCCATTAAGCTTCATCAAGGGAAGGATTCCTTTCTACAAAAGGCGCAACTTTTTGGTGGAAGGAATAAAGAGTTTAAGATCTCTTCGAATGAGATAATTTATTTCAATGAAAGGATTTGCGTTCCTAACTTCAAATTTTTAAAGAAATAGATCATGTCTGAAGAGCATGAGATGCCATATTCGGTACATCCCGGAGCTACCAAGATGTACAAGGACCTTAGAGAAAACTATTGGTGGCCAAATATGAAGAATGAAATTGCAGACTTTGTGTCAAAATGCCTAACTTGCCAGAAAGTTAAGGCTGAACACGGCAACCTGATGGAGATCTTCAGAAAATCGAGCTTCCAGAGTGGAAATGGGAGCAAACTACTATGGATTTTGTAGTTGGATTACCCAGGACCGCAAGTGGGAATGACATGATTTGGGTAATTGTGGATAGATTAACCAAATCAGCCCACTTTATTGCTATTAAGGCTACCTTTTCAGCAGAGAAACTAGCTGAAATTTACGTATCCCAGATTGTTAGGCTTCATGGAGTGCCAAAATCTATCATTTCAGATCGTGATGGGCGTTTTACCTCTCGATTTTGGAAGAGTGTTCACATGGCTCTGGGATCAAAACTGAAATTCAGTACAGCTTTTCACCCTCAGACGAATGGACAATTAGAACGGACGATCCAGACGCTAAAGGATATGCTAAGATCATGTGTTATGGATTTCAAAGGAAGCTGGGATCAGAAGCTACCTTTGATCAAATTTTCTTATAATAACAATTATCACGCCTCAATTGGTATGGCTCCATTTGAAGCGTTATATGGAAGAAAATATCAATCTCCCATTCATTAGCAAAAAGTTGGACAGAAGCAGCTTCAAACTACAGACTTCATTAGAAAGACTTCAGAGGATATCAAGATGATCAAACAGAGACTCGACGTAGCTTTCAGTCGACAGAAAAGTTATGCTGATAAACGTCGAAGACCCTTAGAATTCCAAGTTGGAGATTCTGTTTTCCTTAAGATTACTCCTATGAAGGGAATTATGAGATTTGGTAAAAAGGGAAAGCTGAGTCCTAGATATACAGGACCATTTGAAATCCTGGAGAGGATTGGAAAAGTAGCCTATAAGCTCGCCTTGCCGCCAGAATTAGCTTCTGTGCATAACGTATACCACGTTTCGATGCTGAAAAAGTATGTACCTGATTCTTCCCATGTGTTAAGTCAAGAACCAATCGAAGTCCAAACGGATTTGACGTATGAAGAAAATCCAGTTCGGATTCTAGATCGGGAAGAGAAGGTTTTAAGAAACAAAACAATTCCTATGGTTAAAGTGTTATGGCGGAATCATAATATTGAAGAAGCAACGTGGGAATTAGAAGAGGAAATGAGAAAGAGTTATCCCAATTGTTCTGATTTTCGGGGACGAAAATTTTTAAGGGGGGTAGATTGTAATAAAACCAACCTTTTTACAAATTTACGATTTTTTTTTTTTTTTTTTAAGAATCAAAAGTTTGTATTATGTATGTTTATATGAAATGCCTGATATGATTTATCAGAATTAAGGTTTATGTATGATTTTATTCCGGTCAAAGTTTGATCAGAATAATCTAAGATATGTTTGAGACAATATTACAGTTTTAAACAGTAAAAAATTATACTGTGAAAAATTATTATTACAGATAGAAAAGCCGAATTAGGTTTGGAATTATTGTAGAAAATCAAGCACAATATTTAGAGTAATAAGAACTAAGTGGTTTTTAGTTCTAAGAGAAATTTTAACGCAGTTCGGTTAAGTGTAGATAATTCTGGACCGCAGTTCAGTATAATAGTACTATTATTGGTAAAACAGTATTTGTAAAATCTGTATTAGTATGAAATGGACTGCATTTGTGGAAGAAAGCCAAATGGAACTTTAATTAAGGACACCTCACTTTGTGATGATTAATTAAATTAATGGATCTTTAGAAAATTATGGAAGTATTCATTCATCATGAACTTGGTAGATAGCTTGGCCAACAAGCATCCTCAAATGGCCGGCCACCCTTTGGAGCCTAGCCTAGGGACAATATAGTTGCTTTTGAGACTTAAGTGCAATTTAAGAAATATAAATTCATTTTAGTAATAAATTAAATTTTGCCAATAAATACAAGTCTGGTGGGGTTTGACTTGTTAATCTTTTGAACCCTAACCCCTTTATTACACTCTTTAGCCCTCTCCCCTCCCCCTAAAGCCGGACTTTCAAGAGAGAAAAAAAGTGAAGACTGGGTCGGTTTTGTGAGGAGAGAAATCAAGGAGGAAAGTTTGATCAAGCCTAGATCTACTTCTTAAGGGTTAAGGTAATCTATTTAAACCCCTAAGCCTTGCATTTGAGTTTTTATTTCAATTATTTAGGTGTATTTTCAGTGGTGTTTATGTAAGCAGACTTAAGCTCACTTATTTTTCATGCAATAGCTTAGTAAGATTAGTATGTGCTTGATTAGTGTTTTGGTAAGCTAGATCTATGTTTTGGTCTATGTTTTTGAAGTTATGCTTTAAATTATGTGCTTTTATGTGTATGCTTAGTAATTGCTTGTTATATGTCCCCACATGTTTATGAAGCTTTATGGTATGCTTGTATGATGGTTAAATGCTTGTATGTTGAATTAGAATGAAAAATCAACTTAAAACCCTAAGTTGGTAAAAGTTTACCACATGGGTTAATTGGTTAAGAAACAAGTGTATGTGATTGAAAACCAACGTAACATGCTGCAAGTATGATGTAAGCTGACGATTGTGACCGTTTGATTTAGGGTGTACGTTATTTTGCGTAACAAACAATTAAAAATAAATCTGTCAGTTTTCGAACAAAACTGGGCAGCAATCTGAAAACGAAATTTTGAAGCCCATAGAGGCAGAATTTGGTAAAAGTTAAAACTATAAAGTTGTAGAAAATTGAAAATCCTAAGGGGTAGGGGAGACAGAATTTGACAAATAAGCTCCAATGGCTTCCATTTTTATGAAAACCCGAGACTGGCCAGCCCCAGACCCTATGCTCGGCCAGGACTTTTCAATGAGGAAAATGAATAGGTTAAGTGCAGAATTAGGTTTTGTGTAAAAACTGAAAGTTGCAGGACTTTATGAGGTCTACAACTTTCATGAAGAAAACTTTTTCAAATTCAAAGCAGATTTTAAAATAAAACTGAATCTTAAAACTAAGCAGGAAATAGGCAATTCCTGCACAGGATTTTCAAAACAGTGCATGAGCAACAATTCCTGCACTTAAATAGTGCATGAGCAATAATTATATGGTCGAGTTACACTGCTAACTAAAATTATTGGACTGTTTTCTATGAATGATATTCAAATTGTCACCGTTTTACCATCTTTATAAAATAAATCAGTTTCAGTTTTATAACAATGATTAAAATGAATTAAATAAGGTTTTAAAGTATGTTAAGTAATGGTTTAACTATAGTAAGACACATAGTAATAGGATATGTTACTAAAAATTATTATTGAACTAAGTATATTGAAAGTATACTTATAGTAACCAAATAGGTTACTAATTTTATATGCTAGGTTTTGAAACCAAGGTTACTTAGGGTAACCAAATGGGATACCACTATTGGGTCTTGGTAACCCAATAGGATATTAACCTAATTATGTTTGGGCTTATACTCAGGGTTACTATCAGTAACCTAAAAGGATATTATTTAAGTATAACCAACTAAGATTTGTGTTAAGTAATCAAACATAATACTGTTTGATTGTTTTTAGGTCAGGTGCCCTAAGGTTACATTTAGTAACCGAATAGGATACCATGTTAGTAGGGGACATATAACTAGGGTAAATGTTGAATGTTGGTTAGGATACCAACATTTAATATAATGCTTTATGGTAAGATAAGGATGATTCTTATCATACGTCCTTTTTGAAAACAGGAAAGTAACTTGTTATTGCAATTCGCTGGAGCAACAAACCCCAACTCTAGTATAACCAGTAAGTACAACTCCGCCTACAGCATAGGCTAATTATTTTACTAGGTTGCATGTTTTTAAATTCATGCACTTATGTATGTGATGCATATGATTATGTTTTATTATTGTGACATCATGAGCATGTTCACTAATGATAATGTGCATGATAAGAGTAAGATTAAGTTCAAGTAAGAAACTGTTTTCAAGAAAATGTTTCCAAGTAAGATGTTAAGCAGTTTTAAATCGTGTTGTACCGACCTGCACTAGGTCAGGGTTAGTTCATGGTTTGAGTTGAATTGGGCTGACCGCCCCAACCATTTCATGGCTGCGCGCCACGGTACGTACACTTATAGTAAGTAAGGGCCCTAAAATATGAAAACTTAAGAAAGCATAATGAAGCATAATTGGTTCATGCATTGATTAAGTTTATATTGTTTTTGCGGGTTAATAGTTGTACTTGCTGAGCGAAAGCTCACAACTTACGTTTATGCTGTAGGTAAGCTCCCTATTAACAATACTTGATATAAGACGGTGGGGCATGGCAGGGCTAACTGTGAAACTACGGGATGGAGACCGCTACGCGTTTTGTGTCAAATATATGTTCTTATTATTGAGTTAATTAGCTTGTATTTCAAATTAAGTTTAATATTTAAATACTCAAATAAATATGCATATATGGTTATAAGAAATTATATGGTCGAGTTACCTTTATAATTGCAACAAAAAGAAAAAATAATAATAATATTCCGTATTTTCCGCTAGTTAAGTAAGTGTCAGATTTTATGTAAGATAAGTACGGTAACGGCCTACGTAAGGCGGGTCGTTACATCTATACCTTAGATTGAGAAAATTTCTTCCTCACTTCACTCACACACAAATCCGGCCACTATTCTTTTTTTTTTTTCCCTTCTTTGGCTGCGGTTCCTAGGGGAGGGGGAGAAAGTTGAGAATGAACTAGAAAGTTAGGGCTAAATGGTCACAAACTCATCCCACCTCACCTATTTATCGGTGAAAATTAGTTTCTTTTCTAGAATTATTTTTATTCCTAAAATTACATATCTAACCCCAAAAGTAAAATAGATCATTGCTCCCTTGAGGTGGCCAGCCATGATGGGGTCCTTGAAGGCCAAGTAATCCTTCCATAGTCATCCACTTAATACTTAATTTTCAAAACTCCATAAATTCACATATTTATCCATGATGAGGTGTCCTCCCATTAAGACTCCATTTGGCTTTCCTCCTAATATGCAGTCCATTTTCATACTAATACATATATTACAAATACTATTTTCAACTAATAACAGTACAGTTGTACTGGATTGCAGTCCAGAATTAATCTACACTTAACTGGACTGCGTGTAGATTTTTCTTAGGACTTGAAGCTACTTAGTCCTTATTGCTCTAAATATTGTGCTTGATTTTTCTAAAGTGGTCTCGTACCTTATTCTCACTTTTTCATTCGTAATGATGATTTTTCGCAGTATAAATTCCATACTGCTTGCTATACTGCAGTACCGTCATAATCATGCCTTGAGTCATTCTGGTCAAACGTTGACTGGAATAAAATCATAAATTATTATTCTGTCTTTTTCCTCAAAAGGCCTCATGCTTGGCTAAGCAAACTATTATTGAGTCTTATAAGGTTATAAGAACTCAAATATACTTTGATAAAATCATATCAGACTTTTTACATAAACATTCATATTCCTCAACAAGGAAATCATGAATCAGCAAAAAGGGCGGCTATTACACAGATAACTTCCCAGCAATTATCTTTAAACCAAAATCATTAATCTCTTTCTAAAGTGACTTCAACAGCATACAAATCTCTTTCTAGATGCTTCCACGACTGTTTATGATGATGGTCATCGAAGCTTCGGCTTCCACGATCATTTTTTAAAAATGATTTTGGAAAATCCGTGGTAAATTTAGAAAAAACCAAATTATTTCCTTATTTTTTCCACATCAATACCGCAGCTGCAGTAATCAAATTCAGATCAGAATCCTCTGAAAACTATCACTACACCACAGTTGGACGTCGCCACCACCATCTACCATCCATCAATCACTGTTGTGAGTGATCACTAACTTCTTTTTGTTGTTTTTCTCTGTATTTAGACTTATGATTTTAGGTTTTGTATATTTTGGGATTGCTTTGAGTTAATTGTGCAATGGGTGTTCATTTAAGTAATCATGATATTTTTTCCCCCAGTATTTAGACTTAATTTTGATTTTAGGTTTTGTATTTTTTGGTTTTGTTTTTGTGATTTTTGAGTGAATTATGCAAATGCATGGGTGTTAAATTTGATTAGCATATTGAAATTTACTTTGACTTCTAAAACTTTGATATTTGATTTAGGAGTTGCAAATCATGGATAGGAAATGGATGTGATTTGATAGATTGTCTAAAACATATGGTGATGGTGTTGAAGAATTTTTGTCATTTTCTAAAGCTCACATACAAGATGATAAGATTTCATGTATGTGTCAAATTTGCGGAAATCATAAATCTCATTCCCTTGATGCTGTTAGAGGGCATTTACGCGCATATGGGATTATTTGTTCTTCCCAAACATAGTATTTACATGGTGAAGATTTTTTCAGTATTAAATATGCATCGATGAGTAAAGGTAAAGTGCCTATTGTTAAGGAAGATGTTGGTGATAATATGTTCGATTTGATAAATGATTTGAAAGAACACTTTCTGCACTGTCCAGAATTATTTGAGGAAGTAATTAATGATGCCGAGACGCCCTTGTATGTCGGGTGTACAAAATATACAAAATTAGCCATTGGTTTAGGCAACAAATTCTAGTTTCTCGACTCTTTTGAAATTTCTAAAAGATGTTCTACGGGCTGATAACAAAGTGCCGCCTAGTATATACGAAGTGAAAAAGACGTTGAGCACTTTGGGAATGGAATATGAAAAGATACATGCTAGTCCAAATAATTGCATCCTTTACCAGAAAGAATATAAAAATTTAGATGAATGCCCGGCTTGTAACAAGTCAAGATGGAAAAAAGGCAAGATGCCATCTAATGGAAGCAAATGAGTGCCAATGAAGGTGTTATGGTACATTCCACCGGCTACATGTTTGCATCGTTTATTCCATAATGCCGAGCATGCTAAGAATTTGACTTGGCATCATGATAAATGTGTTGATGGTGGCAAACTTAGGCATCCAGTCGATGCACCACAATGGAAGACCTTTGATGACAATCATCCAGATTTTAGAACATAACCAAGGAATTTACATATTGGTTTGTCAACGGATGGAATGAACCCACATAGTAATATAAGTAGTAGGCAAGTACTTTACCAGTCATACTTGTCAACTAATATCTCCCTCTAGAATTGTACATGAAGTAAAAGTTCTTGATGCTGACTATATTGATCTCAAGTCCTTAACAACCGGGAATGACATTGACGTGTACTTGGTACCATTAATTGATGACCTAAAAAGATTTTGAGAAATTGGTTTATTAGCTAGAGATTCTTATCGTCAAGATACGGTCAATCTTCATGCAATGTTGATTTGGTCAATGAATGACTTTTCCGTACTTGGCAACCTATCCGATTATCTGGTGAAGAGTTCTATAGGTTGTCCCGTTTGTATAAAGGAAACATCTTCCATCGGTTGAAAAATTATAAGAAAACTATTTACCTTAGTCACAAAAAAATTCTTGCCAAAAAATAATCAATTGCTCTTCAGTTTTTGACCGGCGAAGATGTATTTGAGATGGTTCAAGATGTGAAAGTAGTTTTGGGAAAGAGAAAATGGAATAATCCAGTGGCCGATGGACCTTGGAAGAAGAAGTCAATCTTCTACGAACTTCCATATTAGAAGTCACTTTACGTTCGTCATTGCTTAGATGTTATGTATATTGAGAAAAATATCCGTGAATCGATAGTGGGCACGTTGCTTGACATTCCAAATAAACCTAAAGATGATGTAAAGGCACGGTTGGATCTTAAAGAGATGAAGATTAGACCTAATTTACTCCCTGAGAAAAGATCAAACGACACTTACTTATCTCCAGCAAAGCACACATTATCAAGACAAGAAAAGAGAAAACTTTGTGAATGGCTTGCTTCTATGAAAGTGCCAAGTGGGTATTCTTCCAACTTTAAAATTTTGGTGTCGATGAATGATTTGAGGCTCGTTGGAATGAAAACACATGATTGTCATATCTTGATGTAACAATTACTACCTCTTGCATTGTGGGGAGTTTTAACAAAATATGTGAGATATTCAACTAATAAGTTATGCTCATATTTCAATTCAATATAATCCAAGGTAATTGATCCACTTATACTATACTCGCAACAATCGGAATTGGTGATGACACTGTGCGTGCTTGAGAAGTATTTCCTACCATCCTTTTTCGATATAATAATTCATCTAACAGTGCACTTAGTTTGGGAAGTTAAGCTATGTGGACCGGTGCATTTGAGGTGGATGTATCCCTTCGAAATGTACATGAAGGTTTTGAAGGGCTATGTGAAGAACCAAAATAGGCCGGAGGGATGTACAATAGAAAACTACATAGCGGAGGAATAGGTTGAATTTTGCTCAGAGAATTTGTCCAACATGGTACCAATATGGTTGCCAAAGAGTGGTCTATTTACGTCAAAAGGGCTATCCGTGGGCGTTCCTTCATCGGTAAATCAAGATGAATGGGAAAAAGCTTGTCTTTATGTTTTACACAATGCTAAGGAAGTGGAGCCTTTCATTGAGGTTCACATGAAGGAATTAAGAGTTGTGAATCTAAGAAAAGGAAGAAGTGAGAAATGGTTTCAAGATGAGCACAACCAGACATTTCGGGAGTGGATAAGAATACATGTGCATATGAAGGCTGACATTTTACAAGACTTATTGAAGCTAGCAAGAAGACCGTCATCGATAGTCACAAGATATACATCGTACTTTGTCAATGGCTACTCCTTCTACACTCGTGAAAGAGATAACAAGCATCCCGTCTAAAATAGTGGTGTGACCCTTCGTGTCGAGTCTATGCATATTTTCCCCACAAAGGACAAGAATCCGGTGTACAGTTCCATGAACTACTTTGGGTTCATTGAAGATATTTGAGAACTTAATTATTATGGACTGACAATAATTATGTTAAGATTGATAGTGGCGACGTGATAGTGGTGGACTTTAGGCAATCGGGATACAAAAATGATCATTTCATTATGATGTCACAAGCGATCCAAGTATTTTATACATCAGATCCTGACAACTTAGAGTCATCTTTAGTTGTGCCGATGAAGCCAAGAATAATCTGTGATGGCCAAGAAGATGTTCAAAATTGCATCGACATTTCATCTTTCATAAAAAAATTGCCACCGGTGGAGGAGATTGATGATTTCGATGATGATTTTTCACACTTGCTTCGTTTAGATGTTATGTGGACACGTGTTGAGAGTTACCAAAAAAAAAAAAACAAAAACAAAAACTAGATAGTTTTTTTTTATTTTTATTTTTGTTTTACGTTGTATATAATTTATAATTTATATTAATTATGTTAATTATGCACATTATATTACTTATGGATGGACATTTATTATATGATATGGAGAACATGAATAAATAATGGCTGCTGTATGCATAACACAGGATTGGCCGCCTGTGGGAATTTAGTTAATTCTTTTATGCTGTAGAAGTTTTTTAAAAATATACCACGACCATTTTTCTAGAAAATGGTCGTGGTTTCTATCTTTAAACAATGGTTTTTAAAAAAATCATCGTCTAAGATTGTTTTACGATGACCATTTTTGGAAAAAACAAACATGGTAAACCTAACATTAGACAATGATTTTTTACCACAACAATTTTTTTCAAAAACGGTTGTGGTATTTTTCTTTATATTTTTTTATATATATATTTTTCAGAATTTCTGGTTTTAGAGATTAAATTATAAATAAATAAATAAAAAAGAAACTCTCATTCTCTCCCGAAACCGATTATCTCCCGCGCCTCTTTCACTCTCGCCTCCAAACTCTCCTTCGATAACCATCTCCTCTGCCATGACTCCTCCCTCCATTCTCTCTTGCAAATCTCCCTCTATACCTTGCTTCCAATCTCTGCTGCCCTCCCTCCATTCTCTTTCACGCCTCTCCCTCTCTTTCTCGCCTCCAGTCTCTGTCGACCGCAACTCTACGATTCATTCTCTCTCGTGCCTCTCCCTCTCTCTCTTGCCTCCAATCTCCACCACAATTCCTCCCTCCAATCTATTCCTCGAAGCCCATCCTCCAATCTGTTGGTCTCTCTTGCATTGCACATATTTTGAAAGTTCATTTGGTTGATTGTGTTTGTGATTTTGGGTGATTCTTAGGTCTTTAAGGATTATACAGAAATATCGACAGTGAAACGGTAGCTTGCTATATTGGAAAAAATAATACAGGAACTTTGTATGAAGCATGGTATTAACCGAGAGGACTATGGCCGAGGAGAATAACACACCAATTGCTGATAAACACAACAACTTCAAGGGTAGTTGCACCCATAATGAAAAAGAACCTTGGGTATCGGATCCGCAATCCACGCCGAATTCAAGGAAGGAATGTTATCTCTTTCTTGATGATGCAATTAAGGGTGGAGATATGCTTGTTGTAATTGGCAGGGCGTATGTAATAACTGATTTTTACGACGTTATGATTTCTTGTAAAGAAATTTAACCTGATGAAGGTATTTATGAAAGAGCCCGGTTAAGGGTTTTTATTATGTTTTGTGAGTTCTCATAATCTTATAAGACTCAAAAATGATTGTTTAGCCAAGCATGTGACCTCTTAGGTAAAAAGGGGTAGAAAATATTATGATTTTATGTTGGTCAAAGTCCGACCAAGAAAGTCAACTGTTGACTGAGAAGTCAACTATTGACCAAAGAAGTCAAACCTTGACAAGAAAGTCAATGGTTGGCCAGAAAGGTCAAAGATATGTCAGTATTGTTATGTAATTAACAATATAGAAATTATACTGTGAAAAACCGTTTTTACGGACATAATAGTATGATAAGATTCAAAACCACCATAGAAAAATCAAGCACATTATTTAGGGTATCAAGGGCCAAAGGGCTTCAAGATATAAGAAAATTTTTATACAGTTCATATTTACACAGATGAATTTTGGACTGTAGTTCAGTGTAACAATACTGTGCATGAGTGAGCCAGTATTAAAGATATCTGTGTTAGCTTAAAATTGGACTGTATATTAAAAAGAAAAGCCAAACAAGCCCTAATGGAGATTACATCATCCACCTTTTAATTAATGACATCATTTTGGATTAAAGAAAAATTGGAAATAATTTGTTGGTTCTAGACCATTCCATGGCCGGCCACCTAAGGCTCTTTTTGAGCAATTTCTTGCTTCTTCAAGGACCTTTTTGCAATTTCAAAAAGTTATCCATCACCTATAAATAGGTGAGCCATTGTTCACAAAAATTAGAAATCCTAGCAAAACTATGCCAAAATTTGCTCTCAAAAACCGAACTTGAGAAGGAAAGGAAGAAAGAAAAATAAGCAAAAACCAAGAGAAAGGAGGGCCTGTAGTGGTCGGATTTGAGTTACAACACAAGGAAAAGTTGGAAAAAAATTTTGGTATCCATTGAAGGCCAAAGGGGCTGGTTGTGGAGGAAGAAAGGAAGGGAGAAGAAAAGTGAGGAAGGAAGGCTTCCTAGGTGACCGGTTTTGGTGTGAAGCCAAGCTAGGGGGCTGAAAATTTTAGGAACCCATCCACCAAGGGGGAGGCCAGTTCTAGTTGGTGGAAAGGGAGGACCAAGGGTGCATCAAATCTAGCTCAACCTTGAAGGTTGATTGAGGTAAAATTCTTTTAACACCCTAAGCTTTCCAATTTAAGTTTCAATTGAAATTTAGTTGTATTTCAAGTTGAAATTGTAAGAGCATAAGCTCAATTTAATTTTCTGCCCTAGATTAGATTTTTAGGTCTTGTGCTTGATTGTTAGGGATGTGGTTGGTTTTGATGCTTGTATGAGTTTAGGGTTTTTATGCTTATTGATGATGTTAATGTTTGTCCCTAATTTTATTGAATGACAAAACTTGGCGTTAGAAATACGCTGCATGATTGACCTTAAGCTCTCGGCTGCAACCGATTAAGGTAGGGTGCACGATTAGGACGTAAAAACAATTTAATCAAGGAAACTGCCAGTTCGGGAGGAACTAGCCAGTTTTCTGAAAACCCGGTTTTGAGGCCTTTAGAGGCCGAATTTGGAAAAATGTAAAACATGAAAGTTGTAGAGAAGGGTTTTTCCAAGGGGAAAACACATGCATTTTTCCAAAATAAGGCTCTAACGGCCTGGTTTTTTACAAAAATCCGAGCCTGACCGTGCCCAGGTTTCATGCACGGCCAGGTGTGTTTAACTAAGAAATGAATGGGTTAAAGCCCGAAACAGGCTTTGAGTAAAAAACAAAAGTTATAGTATTTTTCGAGATCTAAAACTTTTGTGAAGAAAAAGTTTCAAATTCAATTTATATTTTTAAATAAAAATCAGATTTTAAAAACTGTACAGGAAATAGGAAATTCCTGTACAGGATTTCTGAAGAAAAACAGTGCAGGAAAAGGACATTTCTGCACAAACACAGATAAATTGACAATGTGAAACTGTTCTAAAGGCAGTTTCCAACAGTCAATAATTTTGACAAATCCTACTTTAAATTTACAAATTTTCAGAGTTGAACAAAGGGTTTTTATACACAATATATAAGGTTTTTCCAAAAGAAAGCAAAAAAGGATTTTTTAAACCAAAGTTAAGTTTTAATCCGAATAGGGTAAGTTTAAACCCTATGGTTACTTAATGTAACCAAGTAGGATAACATGAGATTAAGTAAGGGGTATATAACTAAAGTTATGTATGGATGTTGGTTATATCACCAACATTTATGACCCTTACTTTTATATTACAACAGAAGGTAGAGTGCTGTAGTGTCCTGACGGGATCAAGCTCGGTATCGGACACAGCAAATAAGGTAAGTACAACTCCGCCTACAGCATAGGTTTTGTTGTGAATACTTACCCAAGTATGTTTAATAAATGTTATGTGCTATGATGTATGCTATAGGTTTAATAAATGCTATTTGTTTAATGTATGCTATATGCTATGAGGTATGCTATATGCTATGAAATATGCTATGTACTATGATGCATGCTATATATTATAAAATATGCTAGAATCATGTTATGCTAGGACATAAGTTATGATAAAGCTATGGTATGGTTACGATACGATCATGATTTAATTGTGTGAGACATCACGAAGCATGTTCACCAATTAATAAGAATAAGAAGAAGGTATGAGACGATGAAAGTTATAATGGCAAGCAAACATGCCTGTGTCGTACCGACCCGCTTGTAGGTCGGGTTGGACTATGGTTTGAGTTGGAAATGGACTGACCGCCCCAACCACTCCATAGTTGCGCACCCGATACGGACACTTATGTTAAGGGGCCCATAAGTTAAGATAAGATAAGAAAGTGTGTTATGAAGAAATAAGAAAGCATAATGAAGCATAAATGGCTCATGCATGAATATGTTATGCTATGATAAGTTATGATAAGTTACGATATGTTATGATATGTTAGAGTTTGTTGTGTCGCGGATGTCTTAGTTGTACTTGCTGAGTGAAAGCTCACGTTTTGACGTCTATGTTGTAGGTAAGTAACCTACGGGAAGTATATGATGCAAGATGGTGGAGCGTGGCTGGGCGAACTGTGAAATGTGGGAAATAATACCGCTACGCGTTTCAAAATTTTATGTATTTATTTTATGTGCTTTATTTTGTGCCCGAACACTTTTATTTAGTAACGTTACTCCGTACTTACGTATTCGTGTGTGTGTGCACCGTATAAAAAAATTCCGCTGTTTTCGTTAAGTAAGTATTATGAGAAACGTTAAGTATGTATGTATGGTAATGGCATGTGCTAGGCGGGTCGTTACAGAGTTGGTATCAGAGCGGTTTCCTGCAATCCAATTTCACAGTCAGCCTACCATCGCCACCATCATTGTAAGTTAATTTTTTTTTTATGCATAAATATTTACTATGCCACTATGATATGGTAGATACGACAATATGGACCCGGACTGAGTAGACAAGGATCGAGACGCAGCAGCGTCATTTTTACGAGTCGCATCCTTTGATATTCGATGGTACGAGACGGACAGTATCGATAGCGGCATGGCTATACGATATGAAGCTGATTTTTCGTATCTATCACATAGAGGCTCGCTTACAGGTCTCTCTAGCCAGCCGGTGTCTTGCAGCGGACGCCCGACTATGGTGGATCACGCTCGGGGAGCGAGCGATGCCAGATCGCACCTGGGCGCATTTTCAAACTTTAGTGATTGCACGTTTTGGACCCATACCTGATGAGGGAGCCGATGGACCTTATCGAGATCCCAAGATTCATCGCGCTATCACTACTACAGAATGTGGATACCACGACGGAGATTCCACGACCGTTATTTAAAAACCGTCGTGGAAACTGAGCCAAAAACACGGAACAACAGTAGGTCTCCGAAAACAGTCGTGGAAGTCTATCCTTCCACTACGGGTTTTTAAAACCGTCGTGGAAGTATATATTTCCACGACGGTTTCCAGGAAACCGTCGTGGAATTATTGACTTCCACGACGGTTCTATGAAAACCGTCGTGGATGTCAGACGATTACACGACGGTTAAATAAAACCGTCGTGTAAGTCTAGAATATTACACGACGGTTAAATAAAACTATCGTGGAATTATTGACTTCCACGACGGTTCTATGAAAACCGTCGTGGATGTCAGACGATTACACGACGGTTTTATTTAACCGTCGTGTAAGTCTAGAATATTACACGACGGTTAAATAAAACCGTCGTGGAAGTCAAGTATTCCCCCTTTTTGTTCAGACATAGTGCGCAGCTCGAGAAGCTCTGTTTTTCCCACATCGATACACCAGCTCTAAGTGAACAAATCTCATACCAGATCGCTCCGACAACAGTTCCATACGCCGCTGTTAGACCCCACCCACCACCAGTACTGGTCGATCATCATTCTTGTAAGTCATGATGACCCAAATTAACTTATCTTTTTGATGTTTTCCTCTGTGTTAATTTTTTATTTACGAACCCAGATTATTAATTTTAATTTGTATTTTTTTGGATTCCTTTTATAAGTTAAATACTGAAAAGTGTTTAATTTAGTGATCACAATCAATGTATTTTTAGATTTGTTTTTTTTCTGGTTTGGATTTTTTATTTAAATCCTAAATAAATGTATTTTAAAATTACGATGTAATTTTTTTTTGGATTTTGGTATTTATTTAAATAACCCGGGCCGGTTTTTTAATTGTATTTATAGTAGTAGTTATGTTATGTTTTTTGGATTTTTTTAGTAAATATATTGTTGATTTAATTAATGCATGTGCTGGGACTATTTATATATAACGTAACTAATTAAATGCAAATGATATTCATGCGTGCAATTTAAAAATATGCACACCTATTGACTTCGAGGGCTTTGATTTATTGGTTTAGGATTTGCGCATAAATCATGGATAGGAAATGGATGTGGTTTGATAGATTGACTAAAGCATATGAAGATGGTGTTGAAGAATTTTTGTCATTTGCCAAATCTCATACACAAGACGATAAGATTCGGTGTCCGTGTCAAGTTTGTGGTAATCATAGATCCCATTCCATTGATGATGTTAGAGGGCATTTGCGCGCTAATGGGATAATTTGTTCTTACCAAACATGGTATTTACATGGCGAATATTTTGTCCATATTAAGAGAACATCGACTAGTACTAAAGGTAAAGAGCCTATTGTTGAGGAAAACATTGTTGACGAAAACTTTGTGCACCGTCCGGAGTTATTTGAGGAAATGATTAATGATGCCGAAACGCCCTTGTATGCCGGGTGTACAAAATATACAAAATTAGGGGCATTGGTTAAATTATGGAATATGAAAGCGTCGGGAGGGTGGATGAATTCTAGTTTCACGACTCTTTTAGCTTTTCTAAAAGATGTTTTACCGGAGGATAACAAAGTGCCACCTAGTATGTACGAGGCGAAGAAGACATTGAGCACGTTGGGAATGAAATACGAGAAGATACATGCTTGTCCAAATGATTGCGTGCTTTACCGGAGAGAATATGAAGAGTTAGATGAATGTCCGGTTTGTAATGAGTCAAGATAGAAGAAGGGCAAGGTGCCATCGAATGGTAGTAAAGGAGTGCCGGTGAAGGTGTTATGGTACATTCTACCAGCTCCACGTTTCCGCCGTTTGTTCCGTAATGCACAGCATGCTAAGAGTTTGACATGGCATCATGATAAACGTGTTGACGATGGCAAGCTTAGGCATCCGGCCGACGCACCGTAATGGAAGACCTTTGATGACAATCATCCAGATTTTAGTGCAGAACCAAGGAATTTACGTCTCGGTTTGTCGACGGATGGAATGAACCCGCATAGTAACATGAGTAGTCGGCATAGTACCTGGCCAGTCATACTTGTCAACTACAATCTCCCTCCAGACGTTTGCATGAAGCGGAAGTTCTTGATGTTGACATTATTGATCTCAGGCCCTCAACAACCGGGGAATGACATTGATGTTTACTTGGCACCATTAATCGATGACCTAAAAAGGTTGTGGGATGACGGTTTACAAGTCAGAGATTCTTACCGTCAAGATACGTTCAATCTTCGCACAATGTTGATTTGGTTAATTAACGACTTTCTTGCACTTGGCAACCTAGCTGGTTATCCTGTGAAGAGTTCTATAGGATGCCCCGTTTGTATGAAGGAAACATCTTCCATCCGGTTGAAAAACGGTAGGAAAACCGTTTACCTTGGTCACAGGAGGTTCTTGCCGAAAAATCATCGATATCGCAAACAGAAGAAGGCTTTTGATGGCAATACCGAAGAATGAACCGCTCCTTAGATTTTGACTGGCGAGGATATATTTGAGATGGTTAAAGATGTGAAGGTTGTTTTGGGAAAGAGGAAACGTAAGGATCCAGTCCTCGATGGACCTTGGAAGAAGAAGTCAATCTTCTTTGAACTTCCATATTGGAAGTCACTTTACGTGCGTCATTGCTTAGATGTTATGCATATTGAGAAAAACGTCTGTGAATCCATAGTGGGCACGTTGCTTGACATTCCGATTAAGACTAAAGATGGTGAAAAGGCACGGTTGAACCTTCAAGAGATGAAGATTAGAACGAATTTGCTCCCCGAGAAAAGATCGAACGGCACTTACTTACCGCCAGCAAAGCACACATTATCCAGACAGGAGAAGAGAAAGCTTTGTGAGTGGCTTGCATCCGTGAAAGTGCCGAGTGGGTACTCTTCCAACTTCAAAAGGTTGGTGTCAATGAAAGATTTGCGGCTCGTTGGAATGAAAACACATGATTGTCATATCTTGATGCAACAATTATTACCTCTTGCTTTGCGGGGAGTTTTAACAAAAGATGTGAGATACTCAATTACGAAGTTATGCTCATTTTTCAATTCAATATGCTCCAAGGTAATTGATCCAATGATGCTAGATTCGCTACAATCGGAATTGGTTATGACATGTGCCTGCTTGAGAAGTATTTCCCACCAGCCTTTTTTGATATAATGATCCATCTATGTGTGCACTTAGTTCGGGAAGTTAAGTTATGTGGCCCGGTGTATTTGAGGTGGATGTATCCTTTTGAAAGGTACATGAAGGTCTTGAAGGGATATGTGAAGAACCGAAATAGGCCGGAGGGTTGTATAGTGGAAAACTACATAGCCGAGGAATCAGTTAAATTTTGCTCTGAGTATATGTCCAACGCGGACCCAATAGGGTTGCCAACAAGCGGGCTATTTACGTCGAAAGGACTATCCGTGGCCGTTCATTCATCAGTAAATCAAGATGAATGGGAAAAAGCTTGTTTGTATGTTTTGCACAATGCTAAGGAAATGGAGCCTTTCTTTCAGGTTCATATGGCGGAAATAAGAGCTGCGAATCCAAGAAAAGGAAGAAGTGAGAAGTGGATTCAAGATGAGCAGAATCGGACATTTCGGGAGTGGATAAGAAAATATTTGCATACGAAGCTTGGCGTTTCACAAAACGTAATGAAGCTATCTAGAGGTCCGTCATCGATAGTCACAGGATATACATCGTACCTTGTCAATGGCAACTCCTTCTACACTCGGGATAGAGATGAGAAGCATCCCGTACAGAATAGTGGTGTCACCCTTCGGGCCGAGTCTATGCATATTTCATCCGCAAAGGACAAGAATCCGGTCTTTAGTTCCATGAATTACTTTGGGTTCATTGAGGATATTTGGGAACTTGATTATTGCGGCTTGCGAATAGCACTCTTTAAATGCAAGTGGGCTGACAATAATTATGTTAAGGTTGATAGTGGTGGACTTTAGGCGATTGGGATACAAAAATGATTCCTTCATTATGGCGTCGCAAGCGGTACAAGTATTTTATACAACGGATCCCGCAGATATAGAGTTGTCTTTAGTTGTGCCAATAAAGTCAAGAATGATCCGGGATGGCCAAAAAGATATTGACGATGGCACCGACATTCCATCATTTACAACGGGTTTGCCACAGGTGGAGCAGATTGATGATTTTGACGATGATGTATCACATTTACTTCGATTAGACGTCGAGTGGACACGTGTTGAGAAGCCCAAAAAAAAGCAGAAAAAGAATATTTACCAAAATCTTTAATTCTTATGTACGTTGTAAACATGTAATTAGATACGGTTTTTTCATTCCGCATTGTTATATGGGAATTATTTATACATGCAAATACTTCTGGAAGCAAATAATAATCCACAATATTTTATTGCACAACATACAGGTTTTGCCACAGAAAGGGATTATATTAACAATTTTAAAATTATTTTGTGTAAATTTCTAACCTACAATGACGGTTTTTCAAAAAAACCGTCGTGGTATGTAATATACCACGACGGTGAAATTTTTGAACCGTCGTGGTAGAAATAAACCACAATGGTCTTTTAGCTGATCGTCGTGGTAGATAAAGGGGAAAATTAGCACTGAACCTATCACGACGGTATTAAAAAAACCGTCGTGGTAGTCCTTAATTCCACGACGGTCAGATTAAAAACCGTCGTGATAGTTGAGTCGGCGACTGACCCTATCACGACGGTCATAAAAAAACGTCGTGGTACACAATCTACCACGACGGTCAGTGAAAAAAACCGTCGTGGTTGTTTACTTATTCGTGACCTTCTCTTCTGTTGACCGTCGTGGTAGATAGTCGGTGGCTGCAAATACATAACCTATCACGACGGTTTTTAAAAACCGTCGTTGGATGTCGAATTCCACGACGGGTGAAATTTGACCGTCGTGGTAGGATATATTTCCACGACGGTTTTTGAATAAACCATCGTGGTATATTGTTTAGCAGCAATTTTTGAAATTTTTGGAACTGTTCAATTTTTTGCCGCTTTTAATAAAACCTAAAAAAAAACCCCTTTCTCCCAAACCCATTTCATCCCGAGCCTTATTCCCAAACTCTCTCCAGTTCTTTCTCGTCGCTCCCTCCCTTTAAAATCTTCACAAACTCTCTGAACACTCAAACTCCGACGCCATCGTCGCACTTGTTTCAGTTTCCTCCATTCTCTGACGCAACTCCTCCACCAATAATGACGCTTGTTTTCGGACTTTCCCAGTGTCTCTCGCCGACCACAACCCACTCTCTCCATATCCGGTAAGTTGTGATGCATATTGCTTGGGTAATGCACGAATGTGGGTAATTTCGGTCAACTAAGTCGAAAATAATTGATTGTGATTGTTGATTATGGGTGTCGAACTTGATTACACTCAAGGCCGAAATGGGCAAAAGCCAGAGATAACATTTTCGGTCCTTGGGTATTGTGTTTGTGATTTATATTGATTTGAAATGGTTGGGTAAGGCTCGGATTTGTTAAGAATGTCATTTTCTGAGTTAAATGTTTGCATATTACGTGGTTTATTAAATGCCTCTTTGTGTGATTGGTTAGGCTTGGATTTGTGAAATTTCCGGATAAAATTAAAGTTCTTGTTTGTCGTGATTGTTTGTAAAGTACAAGTTCGATTAAATGCCCCTGTCATACACATTTGGTGTTTTGTGCCAATGTAGATTGATTTACAATGTCAAAAGATCAACAAGAAGAAGTTTCAACCCAAACTCAAGTTGGAAAACCACGAAGAACCAACTCTTCAAGATTCAATGCCGACGAGGAGGGAAAACGAAGAGCAACTCTCCTTAAAAGAGTGCACGTTGTTAGGACGAGGGGAGAACGAATTCAAGTTTCGTTTGACGCAAAAGGCCAACCAATTGGCAAGGAAGGTGATGAATTACAGAGTTGGATTGGAGTGCTAGCTCGGGAGCACATTCCAATTTGTATTGCTGATTTCAGAAGTGCTGATTTGGAACCGAGGAAAGAACAAGTGTGGTTGGA
This sequence comes from Ficus carica, assembly GCA_009761775.1. Lineage (NCBI taxonomy): Eukaryota > Viridiplantae > Streptophyta > Magnoliopsida > Rosales > Moraceae > Ficus > Ficus carica. Next base: position 15,106,704 of record CM019748.1, on the reverse strand, counting down.
AGTTGTAACTTCATTCACAGTTGATGAATCACACAAAAAGCAAGTTTTGAAGTCCTGTGGGGAGTCGGCTAAATGTTTTCGATATGATCTTTATCAAGCCTTTGTTAGGGATCATATTGATGATGAAAGTGTTTGGCAACGACCGGCAAAGGTGGTTAACAATTACCCAACCATCAGCCAGGACGATTGGGAAAGGTTTATTACCTATCGACGGACGGGTGATTTCAAGAGGCTATCCGATCAAGGAATCGAAAGACGGAAAAAGAGCAAATACGGTTCTACCACAGGCCGAGACGGCTATAGGAAACGTGATCAAGAAATCGTACGTTAATTAATTGGGAAAAAAGCTTAAAGTCTATATAAATTTTATTTTGAAGTATGTGTTAATTATGTTTACTAACTTTAATTACTAAATTGCAGTTCGAAAAGACGGGTTCATATGCGGACCGACATGTTATTTGGCGGGACACGCGGATCAAGCCCGATGGAGAGTACAAGAATCTATCGATTAAAATTATCGGCGATCAAATAGTAAGTCCACGGATCCTATTTCAAATAAAGTCTAAGATTGTCTCCATTATATTTACGGGATGAATAACATATTGTGTAATTGTTATAGGACGAATTAACACAACAAGACACCCAAGGAAGCTTCGAATCCGTGGGGACAGAAGACATTTTGACCAAGTCTTTGGGCAATCCCGAGCATTCCGGTCGTCTTCGTGGGCAATCAAAATTTGTCAAGCAGGCGCAATACTACAATGCCATGCACGTACCAAGGGAGAATCCTGAAGTCTCCTTTATGAAACGACAGCTGGCTGCCTTGGAAAGAACGGTGCAGGAACTTTGTGCGAAGCACGGTATCAACCGTGAGACGATGGCCAAGGAGGCAGCCCCAGAAACTGTTGATCAGCACAACAGTTTCAAGGCAAGTTGCATACTCAATGAGAAAGACGCGGACGCGCCGGATCCGCAGCCCATGCCTAATGAAAGTAAGGAATGCCAACTTTTCCTTACTGATTTTATTAATGGTGGAGAAGTTTTGGTTGCACTAGGCAGGGCATACATGGACTGTGTTCCAACCGACACAGTCCATGGGATTCCTTTGGGCGCGGGGAATGTGCGGGTGACAATCAGTGTCCCAAAATTGAAACGTGCACTCCTTCCGATTCCGACGAATGAAGCCACATACATAGAAGAGGCTGTCGGGGGGTTTGTTGCTTGGCCCAAAAAATTAGTCGTGATTCAGAGCAGTTTAAGCCAAGCCAGTCGAGGTCCCAGTCAAGCTCCCGACTCGGAAGCAAAGGGAAGGAAACGAATAAAAAAGAGAGCCGGGAGGAAGAAACTACAGTCACAACCGGAGGTACAACAGCAAACGGCAGAAGAAGTACCTCCTACGTTTGACTTCGATGCAATTCCTATTGAACTGAGACCGCTGGCTTATTACGCACAAAGTTCCTTGAGTGACGGTAGCCAGATTTCGTGCCCACCACAACAATCCGATGAAATGCCCATATATATTGGGTATGAAGATGTATATGATTTCATAACCTTTAAAGAAATCAGTGCAAGCAGTATAATGGTTTACATCAGGTAAATGCTTTTTCCTTAAACAATACTTAATTATTGTTCGAATTAGCGTCAAAGTTAGATATATATGTTGATTTTGCACGCGTAACAAGTTTGACTTAATATTTTGCAGCTACTTATCGGATTGTTGTGCAAGAGCAGGATTGGATTAACGTTTCGTGTTTATATCTCCATTCCTTGTCTCGCCAGTTCTACAGAATGTAGATCGCGTAGCCTACATTCGAGAGAGAGCCGACAATATCATTCGGATCATAACAAACATACCAAGGGGAAGGCTTGTTCTCATGCCATATAACAGCGGCCAACATTGGATATTGGCTGTTATTAATCCGTGGGATGACTCCGTGCTCTATTTTAATCCTCTTGGAAACGATCCGGGTGAAGATTTTCAACAGCTAATTACGTTGTAAGTGTTATTTGATCGGCATAGTTCCATGATTAATTTGACATTCCATAATTGTTGTTCCGGATGTATTGATAATTGATAATTGTTAAATTGTTAGGGCACTAAACGATTGGAAATTACTGGTGGGACGAGGAATAACAAAGCGACGCAACTGCAAGACGTTGATTCAGACTGCTCGATGCCCGATACAGCAAGGAAATGTGCAGTGCGGCTATTTTGTATTGGGGTTCATGCGAGAAATAACGTTGAACGTCGATGGACTTGCCTTACTGCAAAACAAGACTTCTTATAATGAAGCTGATTTGAATTTGGTTAGGCAAGAGTGGACTACATATGTCATGAGCTTCATACAATATTGAGGCAAAGCATTTAGTTCAAATTTTGTATAGATAGCAGTAGTTAATTAGTTCTATATATATTAATTGTTGTACATTGTATCGGCTGTATCATTTATGTTATTATTTAATTCTTTGCTGCTTAATTTTTTCATGTCATGAATGAATGAACAGGAATGAACGAACTGGCATGGTTCAATTAAACGAATAGATATTTTTTTTGCATACGTTACGACCTACCACGACGGTTAACAACAGAAACCGTCGTGGAAATCAATATACCACGACGGTTTATACAAGGACCGTCGTGTTAAGTCTACATACCACGACGGTTATTTACATAAACCGTCGTGGTAAATCGCATTACCACGACGGTTTTTATTTAGAACAGTCGTGGTATATTTGCCAAAATGTTAATTTTTGGTACTATTTTTACATATTCCACGACGGGTACTATACATAACCGTCGTGGTAACGTTAAATACCACGACGGTTTATCTGTATAACCGTCGTGGTATGTCATATATCACGACTGTTACCACGACGGTTTTTAGTTAGAATCGTCGTGGTATAGTTGCCAAAATGTTAATTTTTGGAACTTTTTACCTATTCCACGACGGGTAAAGAACCGTCGTGGAATCTTTTTAGATTCCACGACTCTGGATTCCACGACGGTTAGATGACCGTCGTGAAAATATTACCACGACGGTTAAAAACCGTCGTGGTATCCACATTCTGTAGTAGTGATATTAGTATAAAAAACCTTAGTTTGAAGTAAGGATAATCCATCTACAGTCAACATTAGTATAAAAATTCTTAGTTTGAAGTAAAGATAGTCCCTCGAGAGTCAATGTTATTTCTCGCATAAAGGCTAAAACAAAATAACTGCATTCAACCTAACCTTCTTGTAGAGGACATCGAACAGTATCAATTAATGTTTAGTAGTTGCGTCGCTCTCTTACTCCTTTTCCCACCAAAATCTTCTAGTCAATAAGTGCCCTAACAAGTTAACAAATTTGAAAACAGTTAAAACAAGAATAATGTAATGTCAAATCACAATTTGGAACATAAAAATATTCTTACAACTTAATTAGGTCTTCAAAATCATCACCCAATTTGTTTCCTAGAGGATTAAAATACATGACCGAGTTATCCCACAGATCAATAGCTGCCAAGATCCAATGTTTCCCGCTGTTTTATGGCATGAGAAACAACTTTCCTTTTGGTGCATTTATTAAGATCCATAAAATATTGGTGGCTATCACTCTACGGTAGACTTCGCGATCTACCTTTTTTTTAACTGGTGAGACAAGAATTGGAGAAACAAACCTGAACTGTTGATCAACAGTTTCTCTTTCACAACATTTTGCTAAATAGCTGCAAAATAATTAGTCAAACTTGTTACAAAAAAACAACATAAGATTAACAAGGAAAAATAAGTACTGTTTAAGGATATATCTATTACCTGATGTAAACCATTATACTATTTCCACTAATTTCTTGAAATGGTATACATCTTCAATGTAATACCTAAATTTTTCATCGTTCTTATTTCCTTTTTAAGGAATTAATTTCATATTATGAAAGTATGCATGAAAGAGCTCGATTTAGAGCTTTTGAGAAATTTTGTGAGTTCTTATGATCAATAAGACTCAAAACTGATTGCTTAGCTTAGAAATGGACCTTTTGAGTCGAAAAGAACGGAAAAGTACATGATTTTGTGAAAGTCAAAGGTTTGACAAAAAAGTCAACTTTGACCGAAAAAGTCAAAGTTTGACCATGGAGAGTCTAAGGGTTGACCATATAGTATTTTGAAAAGCAGTATGGAAAGTATACTGCGAAAAATAAATTTTTGTGCGCCAGATAGCAAGAATAGGCCTTAAACCACCTAGAAAATCAAGCACACCAAATTAAGATTAAAGGCAAAAATGGACTATTTTGGAGAAAACAAGCCAAACAAGGCTTATAAGGGATGACATCATCCAACTTTTTAATTATGATGTCATTAATCCTTCAATTAGCTTGGAATGAAATCCAAGAAGCCTCTAGACTACCCATTGGCCGGCCACCTCATGGGGTTATCAACCAAATATCAAAAAAATTGTGGGGTAAATTTCACAAATAAGCAAAGTTCTCCAACCTCTATAAATACCCCTTGAGCCTATTCATTTTATTCAAGAAATTTGGGGAAATTCTTGCAAAATTTTCTCTTGAAAATCCGGAAATTAAAGAAGAGAAGGGGGTGAGAAAATCAAAAATTTTCTTGGGACTTTTGTTCATAGGAGTTCGGATTTGAACTGGGAAAAAGCCAAGAAAAGTTTAGAAATTTTTTTTGGGTCACTTGGGTGTGTGGCCGAGTGAGTGAGGGAAGGAGAAAGGGAGAAAAAAAAAAGTTGAAATTTTTGGGGCGAATCCTTGGTGAGGTGTGGTGCTCGGTTTGGAGTGGATCTACCAAGGAGACCAACCCAAAATTTTTGGTGCTCAAATTGGAGGAGTGGCCGTGGGCTAGGGTAAGCTAGGGGGAGGAAGAAATTGTGTGACCAAAACTTGACTTTGGTCTAAGGTAAAAATCTAGAGCCCTAACTCTCTTATTTGAGTTCAAATTTAAAGTTAAAATATGGTTCAATTTGGTTGTAAGGACATAAGTCCATTTCCCATTTTATGCCCTAGTATGGTTGTATGTGCTTGATTTGTAGATCTAGGGGTGTATGGCTTGAATTCTTGCATTGTTTGTGCTTGTTTGTGATTGATCTTCATGCTTGATGCTTAGGGTTGTGTGTCCCCTAGTTTGGTCCAAAAATCTGCTCTTAGGCAGTGCTTGAAGCATGCTAGCTTAGGGAGCAAAGTTTGGTGCTTGTATGTGATGTATGCAAAAAGTTATAGTCAATGCAAACCTAGGTTTAGAGCTTTTGGATTTGGTTTGCATGGATCCAATTGGACGGTTTATGGGTTCATATAGGACGTTAGAAGCACTGTGTGTTTGCCATGTAGGCTTCTGAAGTGGTCGGTCGAGTTAGATTTCGCGAAATAGGACGTAAACCGGACTTAACAACCGAAACTGCCAATTCGGATTCGAAACTGGCCAGTTTTGGGAAAGTGAAAATTAGAGGCCTTTAGAGGCCGAATTGGGTAAAATGTAAAACATGAAAGTTTCTCGGAACGATTTTTCCTAGAAGACAATGCGAGCCGAATCCCAAAATGAGGCTCCAATGATCTCCGTTTTTACAAAAATCCGTGGCTAGTCTGCCCAGACCCAGTTTACAGGATCAGCCAGTTTCAAACAAAAACTGACGCAAATACAAGCAGAACTGGAATTTTCGTAAAACACGAAAGTTTTAGCATTTTTTCGAGAGCTACAACTTTCATGAAGACAAGTTTTTTTCAAATTCCGAATGGATTTTTAAACTGATATTGTTTTATGAAGAGTGTGCAGCGAACCGAAAATTCATGCACATAAGTTTTTACAAACATTTTCGAAAAAACTGTATTTTTGCTGAAAACTGTTCCAAAGGTAGTTCTCAACCTTAAACTACCTTTATAAAGATTTGTTTCAAAGATCGGAATTTTTACAAAAATATTAAAGGAATTTAAAGTTAAATTTCTCAAAATGGCGAAAGGATAAGAAAATGGAGCTTTTAAGATAAAATTTGTAATCAAGCCGATTACGGACGGTAACCAGGGATAATACCTAAGTTACCGGGCTTAGCCCCAAAGCCCAAGGTTTTAAAGAAACCCAGCATTTTGTCAAGGACCTAGCCCAAGAGATTATCTAACGTAATCTCTTAAGAAATAATCAAAGAATGATTACTCCCAAACGGTAGGATGGCTATTTGTGACCAAATCAGATATCAAGTATCGGGGATATACAACTAGGATTTTGTAGGCATGTTGGTTAGGACACCAACATTGCATAATGAGAATTGGACTCTTACCTATGTCCCTGTTCAAGCAGGAGAAGGCCTGCAGCTGTGCCCAGTAGGAGGACAGCATCAAGAAGGACATAGTAAGAGAGGTAAGTACAACTCCGCCTATAGCATAGGCTCTAATTGGTACTTGCCTAAGTATGTTAGATGTATGCTTGGGGTGTATGCCAATTGTATGCTTTGTGCTAATATGTGATATGCTGATTGCCATGATTATATGTGACTTGTTATACCATGTTAAATGTTGAAGCATGATATTAATATGATGTACAAAAGGGTAAGAAAGTATGTTAAGCAAGATAATGATGCTAGTATGAATTAGGGTTATGTGACATTACGATGCATGTTCACTAATTCCTATGAGACTAATAAGCTCAAGAATGAGGTAAAGAAAAGAAAGAAGGAAGGCAAGCAAGCTTGCCAGTGTCGTGCCCCCGTCCAAGGTCGGGTCGGACTATGGCAAGAGTAAGTCCATGGTTGCGCGCCGGGTACGTACACTGATGTAAGGGCCCAAAAGAAAGATGAGAATGAGTGCCGAAAGTAAAATATGAGCATAACTGGACCATGCATATGTTAGGCATTCGTTGTGTTATGCTATGATGTATGATGTTATGAAACGAGATGCGAAGCATGATAAGTTAAGTTAGGATGTGTATGATTAGCTAGGGTTGTGTATGACGCGGATTAAATTGTTGTACTTGCTGAGCGAAAGCTCACTGTTTTACGTCTATGCTGTAGGTAAGTAACCTGTCAGCAATGTATGATACAAGGTGGCAGAGCGTGGCGGGGCGTACTGTGAAATCGTGGGAAGATATGCCGCTACACGTTTTGATTTTTAAGTACTTCTATTATGTGAATATTTTATTTAAGACATTTTATAAGCTGCATATTTATAATTACTGTATTAAAAGAAAAAAAAATTTCCGCTGTGTTTTGCCAAGTATATAAGTATGTATGTATGTAAGGTAACGGCCTGTGTTAGGCGGGTCGTTACATTCAAACCCAATATAGATAGGCAAGTCATTGCTATTGATGGACTGTTGTGTTGGGCATGCTATTGGCAATCTGTCACACATGGAACATTGTGCATAGTATGCCAATAGTCTTAAGTCGAAGGGAATTTCACTAAAGTTGAACGGAGGTAGTTGTTATTGCGTAGTTTGTTGTTGTACCTCCGATTGTGACTGTAGTTTCTTTTTCCCTAATTTTTTTTTGATGCATTTGTTTCCCTCAACTTCTCATTCGGGAACATGACTAGGACCTTGACTTTCCTAGCTCAGACACGTGTCAATGATGATTAATCTTTTTGGCAAAGCAACAAACCCACCTATAGCTTCTTCAATAATAATTGCTTCATTTGTCGGAATCGGTACAAGTGCACGTTTTAGTTTTGGAACTGTAATTATCACTCGCACGTTCTCCTTACCAAAAGGAATCCCATGGACTATGTTGGTTGGAACACAGTTCATGTACGCTGTAACGACCCGCCTAGCACAGGCCGTTACCATACATACATACTTAACGTTTCTCATAATATTTACTTAACGAAAACAGCGGAAATTTTTTTTTATACGGTGCGTACATACACGAATACGTAAGTACGGAATAACGTTACTAAATAAAAGTGTTCGGGCGCAAAATAAAGCCCATAAAATAAATACATAAAATTTCGAAACGCGTAGCGGTATTATTTCCCACATTTCACAGTTTGTCTCGCCACACTCCACCATCTTGCATCATATACTTCCCGTAGGTTGCTTACCTACAGCATAGACGTCAAAACGTGAGCTTTCTCTCAGCAAGTACAACTAAGACATCCGCGACACAACAAACTCTAACATATCATAACATATCGTAACTTATCATAACTTATCAAAGCATAACATATTCATGCATGAGCCATTTATGCTTCATTATGCTTTCTTATTTCTTCATAACATTCCCTTTCCACCAACTAGAACCGGCCTCCCCCTTGGTGGATGGGTTCCAAAATTTTTCAGCCCCCTAGCTTGGCTTCACACCTAAACCGGTCACCTAGGAAGCCTTCCTTCCTCACTTTTCTTCTTCCTTCCTTTCTTCCTCCACAACCAGCCCCTTTGGCCTTCAATGGATACCAAAATTTTTTTCCAACTTTTCCTTGTGTTTTAACTCAAATCCGACCACTACAAGCCCTCATTTCTCTTAGTTTTTGCTTATTTTTCTTTCTTCCTTTCCTTCTCAAGTTCGGTTTTTTGAGAGCAAATTTTGGCATAGTTTTGCTAGGATTTCTAATTTTTGTGAACAATGGCTCACCTATTTATAGGTGATGGAGAACTTTTTGAAATTGCAAAAAGGTCCTCAAAGAAGCAAGAAATTGCTCAAAAAGAGCCTTAGGTGGCCGGCCATGGAGTGGTCTAGAACCAACAAATTCTTTCCAATTTTTCTTTAATCCAAAATGATGTCATTAATTAAAAGGTGGATGATGTAATCTCCATTAGGGCTTGTTTGGCTTTTCTTTTTAATATACAGTCCAATTTTAAGCTAACACAAATATCTTTAATACTGGCTCACTCATGCACAGTACTGTTACACTGAACTACAGTCCAAAATTCATCTATGTAAAAATGAACTGTATAAAAATTTTCTTATATCTTCAAGCCCTTTGGCCCTTGATACCCTAAATAATGTGCTTGATTTTTCTATGGTGGTTTTGAATCTTATCATACTATTCTGTACGTAAAAAAGGTTTTTCACAGTATAATTTCTATACTGTTAATTACATAACAATACTGACATATCTTTGACCTTTTTGGCTAACCATTGACTTTCTTGTCAACCATTGACTTTCTTGTCAAGGTTTGACTTCTTTGATCAATAGTTGACTTTCTCAGTCAATAGTTGACTTTCTTGGTAGGACTTTGACCAACAAAAAATCATAATATTTTCTACCCTTTTTTACCTAAAAGGTCACATGCTTGGCTAAGCAATCATTTTTGAGTCTTATAAGATCATAAGAACTCACAAAACATAATAAAAACCCTTAACCGGGCTCTTTCATAAATACCTTCATGGTACAGATTAAATTTCTTTACAAGAAATCATAACGTTGTAAAAATCAGTTATTATAATCTATCCCCCTTAAAATTTTCATCCCCGAAATAAAAACAAACTGGGATAGTTCTTTCTCATTTTATCTTCTAATTCCCAGGTTGCCTCTTCAACCTTGTGGTTTCGCCATAACACTTTAACCACGGGAATAGTTTTTTTTCTAAGGACTTTCTCTTCGCGATCCAGAATTCGTACGGGCTTCTCTTCATAAGTCAAGTCTGTTTGAACCTCCACTGGTTCTTGACTTAGTATATGAGAAGGATTTGGCACGTACTTCTTTAGCATCGAGACATGGAATACATTGTGCATCAAAGCTAATTCCGGTGGCAAGGCAAGCTTGTAAGCTACTTTCCCAATCCTCTCAAGGATTTCGAACGGTCCCGTATATCTCGGACTAAGCTTTCCTTTCTTGTCAAATTGCATAACTCCTTTCATCGGAGCAATCTTAATAAATACGGCATATCCAACTTGGAATTCCAAAGGCCTCCTACGTTTATCAGCATAGCTTTTCTGTCGATCAAAAGCTATGTCGAGCCTCTGCTTGATCTTCTTGATGTCCTCAGAGGTCTTCTTGATAAAATCTGTGGTCTGAAGTTGTTTTTGTCCAACTTCCTGCCAATATATAGGAGATCGACATTCCTTCCATATAACGCTTCAAATGGAGCCATACAAATCGAAGCATGATAACTATTGTTATACGAGAATTCGATCAATGACAGCTTATGATCCCAGTTTCCTTTAAAATCTAGAACACATGATCTCAGCATATCTTCTCACGTCTGGATGGTTCGTTCCGACTGGCCATCAGTTTGTGGGTGAAAAGCCGTATTGAACTTCAATTTCGACCCCATGGCATTGTGAACACTTCTCCAAAATCGAGAGGTGAAACGTCCATCACGATCTGAAATAATCGATTTTGGCACTCCATGCAGTCTAACGATCTGGGATATGTAGACTTCAGCCAATTTCTCTACTGAAAAGGTGGCTTTGATCGCAATGAAATGGGCTGATTTGGTCAATCTATCCACAACAACCCAAATCGTGTCATTCCCACTTGCAGTCCTGGGTAGTCCTACTACAAAATCCATTGTAGTTTGTTCTCATTTCTATTCGGGAAGCTCTATTTTCTGCAAATCTCCTCCAGGATGTCTATGTTCAGCCTTAACTTTCTGACAAGTTAAGCACTTTGACACGTATTCTGCCGCTTCATTCTTCATGTTAGGCCACCAATAATTTTCTCGGAGGTCTTTGTACATCTTGGAAGCTCCTGGATGTACTGAATATGGCGTCTTGTGTGCCTCTGACAGTATCTGATCCTTTAAAAACTCAAATTCGGGAACACAAATCCTTTCTTTCAAGTAAATGATACCATCAGTAGATGTCTTAAACTCCTTGTTCTTTCCCTCAAAAAGTTGCGCCTTGAGCAAAAGGAATCCTTTCCTTGATGCGACTTGATGGTTTCCAGAAGATTGGATTGGAGGGTCAGAGAAGACAATTTCCCTGTTATCATCTCCAGGTTATACCTAGAAATCTCTCTTTGTAGTGGCTTAGGAAACACTTCGATAGACATCAGCATGCCTATAGATTTCCGACTTAAGGCATCTGCTACCCTGTTTGCCTTCCCAGGGTGGTAAAGGATCTCACAATTGTAATCCTTTACAAGCTCTAGCCATCTACGTTGTCTCATGTTGAGCTCCTTCTAAGTAAAAATATACTTGAGGCTTTGATGATCGGTGTAGATTTCGTATTTGTTCCCATACAAATAATGCCTCCAGATCTTGAGTGCGAAAACCACCGCTGCGAGCTCCAAATCATGGGTAGGATAATTCCTTTCGTGAATCTTCAGTTGTCGTGATGCGTAAGCTACTACCTTTCCATTTTGCATCAGGACAGCTCCTAATCCACTTTTAGAAGCATCACTATAAATTATGAAATTTCCTGCATCCACATAAGGAATTATCAACACTGACGCGCTTGTCAGCTTCTTTTTGAGCTCTTGAAAGTTCTCCTCGCACTTCTGGTTCCATTCAAATTTCTTCCCCTTTCGGGTAAGGGCTGTGAGCAGTGCAGCAATCTTGAAAAATCCCTCCACAAATCGTCTGTAGTATCCGGTTAAACCAAGAAAGCTCCTTATTTCCGTAACATTCTTGGGTACTGGCCATGAACTGACCGCTTCCACTTTTGCAGGATCCACGGAAATTCCTTCCTTTAGCACCACATGACCCAAGAAATGAACTTTCTCCAGCCAAAATTCACATTTTGTGAATTTAGCATAAAGCTTATTTCGTCTTAACGTCTCCATCACCAACCTCAGGTGATGCTCATGTTCCTCCTTGGACCTTGAGTAAATCAAAATATCGTCAATAAAGACGATGACGAACTTGTATAGATATTCCTTGAACACTCGGTTTATAAGGTCCATAAAAGTAGCAGGGGCGTTGGTTAATCCAAATGGCATAACCAAAAACTCATAGTGCCCATATCATGTTCAAAAAGTCGTTTTGGAGATATCCGACTCCTTGATTCTGAGCTGGTGATAGCCTGATCGCAGATCGACTTTCGAAAATACTACTGCTCCCCTAAGTTGATCAAAAAGATCATCAATCCTTGGAAGGGGATACTTGTTCTTGATCGTGATCTTGTTCAGTTCGTGATAGTCGATACACATACGCAAAGATCCATCCTTCTTCTTCACGAACAAAACAGGTGCTCCTCACGGAGAGTAACTCTGTCGGATAAATCCTTTGTCAAGCAGTTCTTGCAACTGCTCTTGAACCTCCCTAAGCTCGACTGGTGCCATACGGTATGGTGCTTTCGATATCGGTGCAGCTCCAGGCAACAGCTTATTTTCAAAGGAAATTTTGCATTCTGGCGGAAATCCTGGCAAGTCCTTCGCAAAGACATCCACATACTCCTTTATAATGGGAACATCTTCTGGCATCATCTCCATTTTCCGATCTTTGTCCACCATGTTAGCTAATTATCCTTGGCAGCCATTAGCTAACATCTTCCAAGCCTTCATTGTCGTAATCAGTCTGGTCGCTAAACTCTGAGATTGTCCATAAAAGCTAAACTTGTCCTCCCCGTAAGGGTTGAATGTCACGCAACGCTTTCGACAGTCGATCTTGGCGTTATATTTACCTAAGAAATCCATCCCTAAGATCACATCGAAATCCTGAAGCTTGATTGCGATGAGATCTATAAATAATTCTCTACCACAGATAATCACGAGAATATTTCGTATCCAAAAATTGGACCAGAAAATTTCTCCAGATGACAAAGAGGTTTTGAAAGGCTGTTCTAATCTATCCACATCACTTCCTAACTTCTGGGCGAATTCCAAAGACACGAATGAGTGAGTGGCACCAGAATCAAACAAGGCAATGGCATCGTAAGTGGTGATAGAAATCTGACCTGTCACCACATGGGAAGTTCCCGCTTCTGCATCTCCTCTTGTGTATGCATAGATTATGGCTTTGGGCTCAGGAGCCTCTAATCTGCCTTGCGCGATTGAGGGTCCTTCAATCCTTGCTTGGACCGCATGCAGTTGACTGTTCGTATTTCGGCTCAGATATGGAGGATTCTGGCCTGGGGTGTTCATAGTGCAATTCCTCGCATAATGCCCCTCCTTGCCACAAAGGTAGCAAGCGTTCGTCCCCATTCGGCATACTCCCGGATGTTTCTTTCCACATTTCGCGCACATCAGGAAGTCGGTACTACTACCCTCGTTTCCTCGATTGTTCCTCTTCTGAGGGTAGTTTCTTTGTTGTTGTCCCTGGCCCGTGAAATTCCCCTTTCTTTTGTTCCTTCCAAACTGTTTGGAACTCTGGACAGGGTTATTGTTCTGGCCTTTTGGAAATGATTCCGCATTCTGACGGGGCTGAATCTGTTTAACCACGGCTTTCTCCTCATTTTTAGCCTTAAAAATCTAAGCCCTTGCTTTCTTATCCTGGTTGATCCAGTACTCGGCTCTTATTGCCCGACTTACACAATTGGACACCAGGGTAGGTGGACTGCTGCCAGCACTCACTTGCTTGGAGATGTCTGTCCGGAACATCTTCATCATCCTTCTAACCTTTTCAGTTTCGCTCGGAACAAGCTCCGGACATAGGCGAGCTAGTTGCTCAAATTTCTTGACAGCCTCCATTACTGTCATCGACCCCTGTTTCAGATTCATAGACTCATCTTGTTGAGCGGCAAGCACTTCCCTGTTGTAGTACATGGTGCAGAATTTAGTCACGAAATCCTTCCAGCTCATGGTCGTAACGTCTCGACGCATCTGTACTGTCATCCACCAGTGCCTTGCGTCCTTCTTGAGAGCGAAAGAGGCATAGAGAACCTTTTCTTGTTCTGTAAGCTGCATAAAATCCAGAATAACCTGGATGTCGATTAGCCAGTTATCAGCGGCTATGGGGTTGGTAGGTCCTTCGAATTCATGCGCCTTCATACGCCTAAATTGCTCGTATAAAAGATCCTCCCGTACTAACGGTGGGTTGATTTGCACTCCAGCAGGTGCTCTCGGGACCTCTGGTTGAACCTCGGGCATCGGAGGTACTACTGGGGGTACTCTAGGAACCTCATTAACTTGGGGTCTTTGATTCAGTTGAGCTATCTGCTTTCGTAGTCTATCAGTTTCCTATTGTTGCTCAAGCAACTATTGCTGTAAATTCGCTACAATGGTCGCGAAATCCGGCTCGGGCGGATTTACGGGCATAGTTCTGCGCGGGCGTACCATCTTTTAGAATCCTATTAAATTATAAGAAAAGATATTATCATACTATTAATATCCTTTCTTTCATACATAACTCATCGTAGCATAACATAACATCATCATAGCATACTTATCATAATGTTCATAATCATAATGTTTGTAATCATAACATAACGTCATTATGTGCTTATCATAGCACTCGTAATCATAACATAATATCTTCACATACATATCATACTTAAACTGTAACAACCCGCCTAGCACAGGCCGTTACCGTACATACATACATACTTAACATAACGTACTTACTTTTCAAAGTAAAACAGCGGAAATTTAAATTTTTTTTTTATATAATGCCGTACGAGCGGATAATGTACTTATTGAATAAAGATGTTCTAACGGGAAATAATATACGTAAAAGACAAAATGCGTAGCGGCATTAATTCCCACATTTCACAGTTCGCCCTGCCACGCTCCTCCATCTTGTATCACTGATTGCCGGTAGGTTGCTTACCTATAGCATAGACGTAAGACAGTGAGCTTTCGCTCAGCAAGTACAACTAACTATACCGTGACACAAAATAAACATAAACATAACTTGCATTTCATAACATAACATCTTGCAACATATCATGTCTTATCATATCATAACATAGCATACCATTCCATAACTTAATAGCATAATATATGCATGAACTGATTATGCTCGTATTATGCTTTCTTATTCATTCTTAACTTTGCTACTTATGGGCCCCTTACATAAGTTTACGTACCGGGCGCGCAACTATGGAGTGGTTGGGGCGGCCAGTCCATTTTCAACTCAAACCATAGTCCAACCCGACCTACGAGCGGGTCGGTACGACACAGGCAACTTGCTTGCCTTCTTACTTTCCTTTCATCATGTCATTCTTAAACTTGTTCTTATCATAAAAATTAGTGAACATGCCTCGTGATGTCACTTATACATAAATCATGATCACATCATAACCATACCATAGCATTAACATATCTTATGTCTTATTATGACATGATTCTAGCATATTTCATAGCATATAGCATGCATCATAGCACATAGCATATTTCATAGCATATATCATTTATTAAACATATTGTAATAACCCGAAATTTTTTATGACTCTAGATTTCATTTGAATGAGGAAAACTTAAGTCTAGATCATGTTTGGAATAGAATATCGGTATAAGTTTGAGTTCTCGGTTAATTATCTACGAGACTCAACGATGGATTACTTAGGCCAGTTTAAGGCATTTTAAGGAAAATGACGTGATGAAATTTCATGATTTCATGATGGTCAAAGTTTGACCAAGAAAGTCAAATTTGACCAAGAAAGTCAAAGTTTGACCAAGAGTGGTCAACGGATTGACTTGGCAGTATTGTATGATGCAGTACGAGAAAATACTGTAAAATATGTCAGTATGGGCGAGATAGCTCAAATAGGCTTTAAAACCACCCTAGAAAATCAAGCACACCTAGTTAAGGTCAAGGGCAAAAGGTCGTGAAAATATGGAAAACTTGGTCACCAAGTAACCCATTGGGGCCGGTCACATGCAGGGGCAAAAATGTCAAAATTTTCACTTTTGGGGTAAAAGTGTAAATTTTGGAAAATTGATGATGTAAGCACATGATGTCATCAATATGATGTCATCATGATGAGATAAGCTTGGCTTGTTCACCAAGAAAGCAACCGGCCACCTAGGGGGCATTTTTGTAAGAATTTTGCCTTTTGGGGCAAAAGTGTAATTTTTAGAAATTAGTGATGTAAGCATGATGTAAGCACATGATGTCATCAAGATGATGTCATCATGATGAGGTAAGCAAAACTTGGGCTCCAAGGCAGCCAATGACCGGCCAACACCTAGAGGGCATAAATGCAAGAATTTAAACTTTTGGGGTAAAAGTGCAAATTTTGGAAATTGGGTGATGTAAGCATGTGATGTCACCAAGATGAGGTCATCTTGCCTTGCTCTCCAAGTTGACAGCCGGCCATCTTGACACCTAGCATGCCAATTGCATGATTTTCTCAAAATTTAGGGACTAAAATGCAATTTTTGAAAAGTTTGCATTTGCCTATAAATAGGGGTGGCATTTAATCATTTAAATCAGAAAATTTGGCCAAACTCTTGCCATTTTTCTGCAGAAAAATCCGAGAGAAAGAGGAGGAGAGAAACCAAGAGAGAACCAAGTGAAAAAAAGTTGGAAAAAGCCAAGGGAGGCTAGTTAGTGTGCATGTTCGGTTTCAAGCTAGAAACCAAGGGCAAATCTGGAAATTTTGGACCCAATTTCTGGGCAGTGGCCGTGCAGGGGTGAGGAAGAAAGGGGTGAAAAATTTTGGTGCCATTTGGGGAGCTAGAGCGGAGTGTTTGGAGAGCCAAAAGGGAGGGAGATTTCGGTTTGCATACCCTAACCCATCCCTAGGGTTAGCTAAGGTAAAAACTCCCTCAAACCCTAACTTTTTTCCATGCAAGTTAGATGGGATATTTATGTGTATGTTTGTATGTGCATGGCTGAAAATTGGAACCCCATTTGGAGGGGAAATCTGGACTTGTTGGCAGCCAAAAGGGAGGAGTAAGGAAGTTTGGAATCCAAGCTAGTAAACCAACTTCCAAACCCTAGAGGTAAATTCCTCTAACCCTAAGTGTTTTATTTAAATTTCATTTGGGAAATTTAAATGTATTTCAAGCTTGATTTGTAAGAGCTTAAGCTCACTATTTTATTTGCATGCAATAGGTTTAGTTGCATGATTTTATGCTCTAGAATTTCATGCTAAGGGTTTATGCTCACTAAGTGTTTGTGAGATATCCCAAGATGTTTAAATGATGTATGAATGTATGTTTTACGTTAGAAAGCGCTGCATGTTTGATCTTAAGCTCCCGCTGCAAGCGGTTGAGGTAGAGTGCGCGTAATAGGACGTAAAACGAACTTAAAACCGAAAACTGCCATTTTCGGGTAAAACTGACCAGTTTCGGAAAAAGTGAAATTTGAGGCCCTTAGAGGCCGAATTTGGAAAAACTTAAAACATGAAAGTTGTTCAGAAGGGTTTTTCCTAGGGAGCAACGTGAACAGTTTTCAAAATAAAGCCCCAATGGCCTCCGTTTACCCCAAAACCCGTGGCTGATCCCCAGACCCAGTTTTCACTCAGTTTTTCGGGGTCAGCCAGTTTCAAACAAAAACTGGGACGAATCTAGGCCGAATTGGAATTTTTTTAAAACACGAAAGTTTTAGTATTTTTCGAGAGCTACAACTTTTGTGAAGAAAACTTTTTCAGAATACGAACCGATTTTTAAACTGGGATCGTTTTTCGAAGGGTGCGCAGGGAATCCGAAAATTCCTGCACCACTAGCTTTATAAATGTCTCTAGAAAACTATTTTTCTACTACAAACTATTGTTTTGATTATGGAAAACTGTTCCAAGGGCAGTTTTCAACCTCAAATGATTTTATAAAGCACTAATCCAAGAGTTTGGATTTTTACGATTTAAGTAAAGGATTTTTATAAGTTAAGAATAAAGTTTTGGGATTAATTTCCCTAAATTTTCCAAGTAAGGGAAAATAGAATTTTGAGATAAAATTGTAAGCAAGCCGATTACGGACCGTAACCGGGAATAGTACCCGAGTTACTGGGCTTAGCCCAAAGCCCAAGGTTGACCCAACAATGGTTGACCATAGTTGACCAAAGTTGACCATTGTTGACCATAATTGACTTTGGTTGACTAACAAGTGGATTTTAGTTTGACCTTAAGGGTTACCCAAGATAACCCTAAAGGATACCAAGATTAATAAATTGGGCTAAGATATAGGGTTACTATTTGTAACCCAGTAAGACATCTAGTATCGGGGACATACAACTAGGAATATGTAGACATGTTGGTTAGATCACCAACATTCCACGATACTAATTAGACCCTTACCTATGTCCTTCAACAAGCAGGAGGAAACCTGCAGCTGTACCCAGAGGAGAAGCAGCACTACGTAGGACATAACGAGAGAGGTAAGTACAACTCCGCCTACAGCATAGGCCCTTTGTTGTTATTTGCCTGATGTAATGTGCTGATATGTGATAATGTGTTATGCTATGCTATGGCTATGATATGCTAAGTTATGTTATGACATGTTATGCCATGTTTATAAAAATGCCATGTTTTCAAGAAGGCCATGTTATGGCTAATGTTGATTATGTTATAATATTGTGACATCATGAAGCATGTTCACTAATGTTAAACTACTTGGTAAGAACAAGACAAGTAGGATGTTGTGTCGTGCCGACTTGCCACAAAGGCGGGTTTAAATGGTATGGTTCATGGTTTGAGTTGGATTGGAAGGCTACCTAAACTACTCCATGTTAAACTTTGTGTTTCATGGTTTAAGTTAAAACGGACTGCCGCCTCCAACCATTCCTTGGCTATGTACCACGGTACGAGCACACATGATATGTAAAGGAATAGAACTAAATTAAGTTATAAATCCATAATTGATTCATAAGAGATTATAAATGGTTCATACATAACGACATGTTTTGTGTCGCGGATGTAACAGTTGTACTTGCTGAGCGAAAGCTCACGTCTTATGTCTATGCTGTAGGTAAGCAACCTGCCAGCAAACTCTGATGCAATACTGTGGAGGGCTGGTTCTACGGACTGTGAAATGTGGGATGGACACTGCCACGGCTTTTAAACAATAAAAAAAAAATATATATATATAAAATATGTTGTAATGAAAAAGGATTTTCATATTTTCATGACATTTTAAGTATGAAGGACGAGGTTTATGTATGTATGGCAAGCAAGTTGCCTCTTGTGGTACCAATCCACATTAGTTCGGATTTGGTCTACAACATGATTATGATGGCCTTCAAGGAAGGTTTGAAAGTTCGGTACTTGAGTAAGTACCTATCAGTAAGTGTGAGTTTGAGGATAAAGTTCAAGTTGAAAGTTTTAAAATAAAGTTTAAAAGAAAAAAAAAATTTCTCAAATTTTCCGTAAGTTTAAATTAAGTATGTAAGTAAGGTGACGACCCGGCATAGGAAGTCGGGGCGTTACAGTTTGGTATCAGAGCAGAGTTCCTGCCATCCAGTTTCACAGTTCTGCTGCCAGCGCCACAGTTTTGTAAGTTTATTTTCTTACTTCGTTTTATAAGATTATTATAATGGCATGTATCTAGTGTTAAATTTGGGTCGGACTAAAGAGGACCACGAGGCTCCGTTGACATTCCGAGGAATGGAGGAGAAGCTTCACATCTTCAATAAGACTCAAGGAGTGGTTGCACGATATGGAGACCCTCCTCAGATTATGTCATGCAGGGACGTATCTTCAGGATATGCTTGCCAGTCGAGCCGACGTCTAGTCAAGGAAGCTCGTGCAAGGAGCCTTGGCCAAGAGGATCTTGAGAGGAGATTCCTAAATGGATTTCTTGACGACAGCAAGGATCGCCCATGTATTACCACAATATCGAGATGTACTAGGATATGTACAGGAGACGATACGTCAGTTATGTTGCAGCTGACATGCTTATCCGAACGAGTTTATGGGCTTTTATTGCCAGTAAATCAGAGTCGCACAGTGGAAGCGTGATGGATAAACTAAGCTTATGATATGATGATCGCTAGAATAGCAATAAGAAATGAGTAGGCTCTAAGATTAGATAGCCTATCGTCTCATTTTGGGTATAGTGATGGTAAGGAATCTTTCCATTTAAGGAATTGGATTGAGATCAAGAAAGTTAAGTTTCCTGATTGTGAAACTTTTGTCCCATAAGAGTAATATTAGATACGGGGAAAATTTTGAGGATGCCTTAGTTTGGGGGTAGCAAATGAGCAATATGCTACCAACAACAATTTATTAGGCTATGATTTTTTTTATGATAAGGATGATGATTATGAGATTTGATAATATGAAGTTAACAAGGTTAAGGTCAATGGCACCAACCCTGAAGTCGACATATAATGGATGATTAAGGTCGACTGAAGACAACCATTTAAGTAATGGAAATTATGAGATCATGATTGGGAGTTTTAGATATCCCTTAGAACTATGATTATGCCTTTGAGCTTTAAAGGAAATGCTAAAGACAAGAAGAACGTTTCTACTGGCTAACAAGTAGCTAGTTGATACAAGGATACCTTTCATTGCATCACTTGAACAGTAATATGTTTTCAGTAATACTATTTATTATTGATTTTCATGATTGAATTGGAAAAGATTCCAAAAAGTATCTTAAATGTAAGAACATATTAAGATACATGAAAAGATAAGTAACAGTAAGGTGTCGTACCAACCTCCCGTGATCGTGGAGGCTACATGTTTCAGTTGTGATCTTGACCGTCCGTGATCGTGAAGGGTCAAGACCAAGTTTATAAGACCTTTCGTAAAATCGCAAAGGCTTATAAAATTCCCAGAACTGTTAGGGACCTTGCAAACCCTAGCTTTGTCTGGAGGCTGCGCGCATTTGGTACGTACACTATGGGCCCACATGTTAAGACAAGATAATAAGACACAATTTGCTTTTCAAATATGAAAAAGCTATGTGATACGATATGTTTTTAAAGTATGGAAAAGTTATAAATTTGCTTTTCAAACATGGCAAGTTATATGATATACTTGCTCAGTTTTTCATGTAAATAGTTCTTGTGATGCAGTATGAAAGGAAAGTATGATGGTATGAAATGAAAGCATGAAAGTATGAGGATATGATAGAACATGAAAGAAGATTATGGTTCTATATGAAAGACCTGATCTTATTAAGTTATTCAAATGAGAATAAACTACAATGAATTTATAGTGGACTTGAAGAAAAGCCACCTAGAATTATTCTAATTTTCGAGGACGAAAATCTTTTAAGGAGGGTAGAATGTAATAACCCGAAATTTTTTATGACTCTAGATTTCATTTGAATGAGGAAAACTTAAGTCTAGATCATGTTTGGAATAGAATATCGGTATAAGTTTGAGTTCTCGGTTAATTATCTACGAGACTCAACGATGGATTACTTAGGCCAGTTTAAGGCATTTTAAGGAAAATGACGTGATGAAATTTCATGATTTCATGATGGTCAAAGTTTGACCAAGAAAGTCAAATTTGACCAAGAAAGTCAAAGTTTGACCAAGAGTGGTCAACGGATTGACTTGGCAGTATTGTATGATGCAGTACGAGAAAATACTGTAAAATATGTCAGTATGGGCGAGATAGCTCAAATAGGCTTTAAAACCACCCTAGAAAATCAAGCACACCTAGTTAAGGTCAAGGGCAAAAGGTCGTGAAAATATGGAAAACTTGGTCACCAAGTAACCCATTGGGGCCGGTCACATGCAGGGGCAAAAATGTCAAAATTTTCACTTTTGGGGTAAAAGTGTAAATTTTGGAAAATTGATGATGTAAGCACATGATGTCATCAATATGATGTCATCATGATGAGATAAGCTTGGCTTGTTCACCAAGAAAGCAACCGGCCACCTAGGGGGCATTTTTGTAAGAATTTTGCCTTTTGGGGCAAAAGTGTAATTTTTAGAAATTAGTGATGTAAGCATGATGTAAGCACATGATGTCATCAAGATGATGTCATCATGATGAGGTAAGCAAAACTTGGGCTCCAAGGCAGCCAATGACCGGCCAACACCTAGAGGGCATAAATGCAAGAATTTAAACTTTTGGGGTAAAAGTGCAAATTTTGGAAATTGGGTGATGTAAGCATGTGATGTCACCAAGATGAGGTCATCTTGCCTTGCTCTCCAAGTTGACAGCCGGCCATCTTGACACCTAGCATGCCAATTGCATGATTTTCTCAAAATTTAGGGACTAAAATGCAATTTTTGAAAAGTTTGCATTTGCCTATAAATAGGGGTGGCATTTAATCATTTAAATCAGAAAATTTGGCCAAACTCTTGCCATTTTTCTGCAGAAAAATCCGAGAGAAAGAGGAGGAGAGAAACCAAGAGAGAACCAAGTGAAAAAAAGTTGGAAAAAGCCAAGGGAGGCTAGTTAGTGTGCATGTTCGGTTTCAAGCTAGAAACCAAGGGCAAATCTGGAAATTTTGGACCCAATTTCTGGGCAGTGGCCGTGCAGGGGTGAGGAAGAAAGGGGTGAAAAATTTTGGTGCCATTTGGGGAGCTAGAGCGGAGTGTTTGGAGAGCCAAAAGGGAGGGAGATTTCGGTTTGCATACCCTAACCCATCCCTAGGGTTAGCTAAGGTAAAACTCCCTCAAACCCTAACTTTTTTCCATGCAAGTTAGATGGGATATTTATGTGTATGTTTGTATGTGCATGGCTGAAAATTGGAACCCCATTTGGAGGGGAAATCCGGACTTGTTGGCAGCCAAAAGGGAGGAGTAAGGAAGTTTGGAATCCAAGCTAGTAAACCAACTTCCAAACCCTAGAGGTAAATTCCTCTAACCCTAAGTGTTTTATTTAAATTTCATTTGGGAAATTTAAATGTATTTCAAGCTTGATTTGTAAGAGCTTAAGCTCACTATTTTATTTGCATGCAATAGGTTTAGTTGCATGATTTTATGCTCTAGAATTTCATGCTAAGGGTTTATGCTCACTAAGTGTTTGTGAGATATCCCAAGATGTTTAAATGATGTATGAATGTATGTTTTACATTAGAAAGCGCTGCATGTTTGATCTTAAGCTCCCGCTGCAAGCGGTTGAGGTAGAGTGCGCGTAATAGGACGTAAAACGAACTTAAAACCGAAAACTGCCATTTTCGGGTAAAACTGACCAGTTTCGGAAAAAGTGAAATTTGAGGCCCTTAGAGGCCGAATTTGGAAAAACTTAAAACATGAAAGTTGTTCAGAAGGGTTTTTCCTAGGGAGCAACGTGAACAGTTTTCAAAATAAAGCCCCAATGGCCTCCGTTTACCCCAAAACCCGTGGCTGATCCCCAGACCCAGTTTTCACTCAGTTTTTCGGGGTCAGCCAGTTTCAAACAAAAACTGGGACGAATCTAGGCCGAATTGGAATTTTTTTAAAACACGAAAGTTTTAGTATTTTTCGAGAGCTACAACTTTTGTGAAGAAAACTTTTTCAGAATACGAACCGATTTTTAAACTGGGATCGTTTTTCGAAGGGTGCGCAGGGAATCCGAAAATTCCTGCACCACTAGCTTTATAAATGTCTCTAGAAAACTATTTTTCTACTACAAACTATTGTTTTGATTATGGAAAACTGTTCCAAGGGCAGTTTTCAACCTCAAATGATTTTATAAAGCACTAATCCAAGAGTTTGGATTTTTACGATTTAAGTAAAGGATTTTTATAAGTTAAGAATAAAGTTTTGGGATTAATTTCCCTAAATTTTCCAAGTAAGGGAAAATAGAATTTTGAGATAAAATTGTAAGCAAGCCGATTACGGACCGTAACCGGGAATAGTACCCGAGTTACTGGGCTTAGCCCAAAGCCCAAGGTTGACCCAACAATGGTTGACCATAGTTGACCAAAGTTGACCATTGTTGACCATAATTGACTTTGGTTGACTAACAAGTGGATTTTAGTTTGACCTTAAGGGTTACCCAAGATAACCCTAAAGGATACCAAGATTAATAAATTGGGCTAAGATATAGGGTTACTATTTGTAACCCAGTAAGACATCTAGTATCGGGGACATACAACTAGGAATATGTAGACATGTTGGTTAGATCACCAACATTCCACGATACTAATTAGACCCTTACCTATGTCCTTCAACAAGCAGGAGGAAACCTGCAGCTGTACCCAGAGGAGAAGCAGCACTACGTAGGACATAACGAGAGAGGTAAGTACAACTCCGCCTACAGCATAGGCCCTTTGTTGTTATTTGCCTGATGTAATGTGCTGATATGTGATAATGTGTTATGTTATGCTATGCTATGGCTATGATATGCTAAGTTATGTTATGACATGTTATGCCATGTTTATAAAAATGCCATGTTTTCAAGAAGGCCATGTTATGGCTAATGTTGATTATGTTATAATATTGTGACATCATGAAGCATGTTCACTAATGTTAAACTACTTGGTAAGAACAAGACAAGTAGGATGTTGTGTCGTGCCGACTTGCCACAAAGGCGGGTTTAAATGGTATGGTTCATGGTTTGAGTTGGATTGGAAGGCTACCTAAACTACTCCATGTTAAACTTTGTGTTTCATGGTTTAAGTTAAAACGGACTGCCGCCTCCAACCATTCCTTGGCTATGTACCACGGTACGAGCACACATGATATGTAAAGGAATAGAACTAAATTAAGTTATAAATCCATAATTGATTCATAAGAGATTATAAATGGTTCATACATAACGACATGTTTTGTGTCGCGGATGTAACAGTTGTACTTGCTGAGCGAAAGCTCACGTCTTACGTCTATGCTGTAGGTAAGCAACCTGCCAGCAAACTCTGATGCAATACTGTGGAGGGCTGGTTCTACGGACTGTGAAATGTGGGATGGACACTGCCACGGCTTTTAAACAATAAAAAAATATATATATATATAAAATATGTTGTAATGAAAAAGGATTTTCATATTTTCATGACATTTTAAGTATGAAGGACGAGGTTTATGTATGTATGGCAAGCAAGTTGCCTCTTGTGGTACCAATCCACATTAGTTCGGATTTGGTCTACAACATGATTATGATGGCCTTCAAGGAAGGTTTGAAAGTTCGGTACTTGAGTAAGTACCTATCAGTAAGTGTGAGTTTGAGGATAATGTTCAAGTTGAAAGTTTTAAAATAAAGTTTAAAAGAAAAAAAAAATTTCTCAAATTTTCCGTAAGTTTAAATTAAGTATGTAAGTAAGGTGACGACCCGGCATAGGAAGTCGGGGCGTTACACATATAGCATACATCATTGTACATAGCATTTATTAAACATACTTGGGTAAGTATTCACAACAAAGCCTATGTTGTAGGCAGAGTTGTACTTACTTCGTCCGCTATGTCCGATATTGTGCTTCTCCAAGCTCGGGCGCAACAACAGGCTATCTCCTGTTATTCCATGGACATAGGGTAAGGATTCTTAACCATAAAATGTTGGTGACTTAACCAACATGCATACATAGTCCTAGTTATATGTCCCCTTTACACAAGATGTCTTACTTGGTTACCATAACTAACCTTAGAGTTTAAAATCTATCTTACTTGGATTATAGCTTATGAGGTTACATAGAGTAACCTTAGATACTAAGCCCACTTTTATACAAATAGGGTTTGGTTACCATCCTAACCTTGGGCCTATGCCTTAACATTCTTATTCTATAATCCAATGGGTTATGTTGGATAACCCTTGAGGCGGTCAAAATTCGATCCACAAAAATCAACCTTCTATGGGTCAAACTTAGTCAACAAAAGTCAACCCCTTATAGGTCAAACTTAGTCAACAAAAGTCAACCCCTCATAACTCGGGTATCCATCCCGTTTATCTTCCGTCGTCGTTATGTTACTAAATTTTTGACTTAAAAATCCCTTTTTCCTTATCTTGGAAAAATTTGGTGAATTAAGCTAAAAAATCTCCAATTAACTTATAAAAATTCGGGGTTCTTAAAATAAAGCCTCATAAAAAAATCATTGAATACTAAAAACTGTCGTTGGAATAGTCTCCACAGTCAAAACATTGGTATTGTGCAAAAATACAGTTTTTCTGCATTGTTTTAGAAAATCCTGTGAAGGAATTTCCTATTTCCTGTACAGTTATTAGAAATCTGTGTCAGTTTAAAAATATTAATTGAATTTGAAAAATTTCTCTTCACAAAAGTTTTAGATCTCTAAAAATCCTAAAACTTTCATGTTTTGTGGAAAAAATATTTCGGACTCTATCGTGCCCATATTCCTGGTTGAACTCACTTGGCCGTGCATGAACCCTGGGCACAGTCAGGCTCGGATTTTCATAAAAACCGAGGCCTTTGGAGCCTTATTTTGAAAAACTGTTCACTATACAATGTAGAAAAAAAATTTCTCTACAACTTTTCTGTTTTACGTTTTCCCAAAATCGGCCTCTAAAGGCCTCAAATTTCACTTTCCATAAAACTGGCCAGTTTGTACCCGAACTGGCAGTTTTCATTCTTAAATTCATTTTGCATCCTATTGTCGCAAATCTATCTCAACCAGCCACCGCGGGAGCCTAGGATCACACATGCAGCATTTTCT
This sequence comes from Ficus carica, assembly GCA_009761775.1. NCBI lineage: Eukaryota > Viridiplantae > Streptophyta > Magnoliopsida > Rosales > Moraceae > Ficus > Ficus carica. The sequence goes on along the minus strand of CM019748.1, from coordinate 15,080,531 downwards.
AACGTCCCAAACCAACATTCATGAGATCCGTTCACCTCCATGCAAACCATAAACGAAATTGCCTTAACCTAGGGTTTGCATGGCTCTAAGTTGCATCAAACCATATCATTCATTCAAGTTCTATTCTAGCAACCTAACATGCCATTCTAAATCATGCTTGAACATAATTGGGGGACATACAACTTATCAAACATCTAGCATACAAACCCTAATATTCAAACAAGCATAAGCATAAAACTATGCAAGCTCATAATCAAACCACCCTTAACCTAATCAAGCACAAAACCTACATATTCTAAACTAGGGCAATAAATTTAAATTGAGCTTATGTTCTTACAATTTCAACTTGAAATACACATAAATTTCAAATTGATGCTCAATTTAAGAGTTTAGGGTTATAGGAGAGTTACCTTGATCAAGGCAAGGCAAGGTTAAGGTTTGGGTCCAAAAATTCTCCCTTCCTCCTTGTTCTCCTTCCAATCGGTTTTCACCCTCCAATGGGCACCAAAAGAATTTTGGTCACTTGGTTGGTTGTTCCTCACAAATTCGGCCACTCTCCTAACCCTTCCTCTTTATTTTTCCCTTCCCTTTTCTTTCTTTCTCACAACCGGCCACTTGGCCAAAAATGGGTTCCAAAAATTTTTCAAACTTTTTCTTGGGTTTCTTGGTGAAAATCCGACCACTCCCTTAGGGTTCTCCTTTTGAATTTTTAATTTTCCTCTCTTCTTTCTTGCCTCTTCAAGTTCGAATTTTGAGGAGAAAAATGGGCAAAGTTTTGCTAGATTTCTCTATTTTTTCCACTAAAAATCCGCCCCCCCTCACCTCTATTTATAGGCTTTTTGAACTTTTCAAAATTACTAAAAAGTCCTTGAACTAGGATTTAATTATTTTTCTAAAATCGTATATTGGTCCTTAAAGCAAAAATATTTACTAATTAGTCCCTACATGTGGTGGCCGGCCATTTGCTCCCTTGGTATCAAGTGCTTACATCATGCTTACATCATCATATTTTTCAAAATAGCACTTTTGCCTCTAAAGACAAAATATTTCCAATTTGACCCTCCAAGTGGCCTGCCATGTTGGGTGCAAGGTGGCAAAAATTTTGATTTCCTTCCACTATTTTTCTTTTAATCAAAAAATGATGTCATAAATCTAAGATAGTGTGATATCATCATAAGGCCTTGTTTGGCTTTTCTCTTTATTGTAGTTCATTTTTATGCTAACACAGATATTTTCAATACTGTGCTCACTTATACACATTACTGTTATACTATACTGTAGTCTAAAATTTATCTGTGTAAAAATGGACTGTATAAAGTTTTCCTTATTTTCAAAAGCCCTTTTGCCCTTTATTCCTAACTTGGTGTGCTTGATTTTTCTACGGTGGTTTTAACTCCTATTCATGCTATCTTAACCGTAAAGACGGTTTTCGCAGTATATTTTCCATACTGCTCATCATAATACTGCATAGTCAATGTTTTGACCATTCTTGGTCAACCTTTGGCTTTCTTAGTCAATGTTGACTTTTTCGGTCAAACTTTGACCAACATAAAATTATAGAATTTTTCTCCCCTTTTTACCCAAAGGGTCACTTGCTAATCTAAGCAATCATTTTTGAGTCTTATAAAACCATAAGAACTCACAAAACTTAACAAAAACTCTAAATAGAGTTTTTTCATAAATACCTTCATGGCACACATTTAATTCCTTTAGAAGAAAACAACAATATCGAAAAACTAGGTATTACATAAACTGTCTTTTTGTACACTTAACAAAAAGTACATCGTATTTACAATATCGTATGTACATATCTGTTACATCATACTTTATACACATAGTCAAAATTAGGATGGAAGTGTCTACCACTTTACCATCATACATTTGTACAAGCCTATTATCAAAAAGAATTAAACAGTCTCATAGTCAAAAATATATACACGGTCAATCTATATCTAATCTATGTACTCGATCGTGACCACAGAGGAAACATCGGAGTCTGCGTCCCAATCTCCATCGTCAAACAAAATCTCCTCTGGATCGTCCTCGAACTCGTCTCCCTCGTCTATCCAGCCTCGTACCCTGGCTCGTACTCTGGCTCCTCCCCGTCGTCCTCATCATCACTGGAAATGTCGATGATTGGGGGATCCTCTGGAGCATCCATATCGTCGTCAGCGTCATGATCATCGGCCTCTATCTCAGCCTCAGGGGCGGGTACCTCCTGTAGTGGAACTACTGGAATCGAGACATCCGGAAAGGCTGGGCCTACCTCAAACATCGGCTCTGCTATCCCGGCGTCGTCAACGGGTACTGGATGATCAGCCACATATGTATCGGCCTGCATGGCGTGAACAATGACCTCGGCGTCCATGATGTACTCGATCATGTGTCCCACGATCATATCAGGCGTAGGCGCTGGGACGTGCTGTCGAACCTGGTGTGGCAACCTGTTACGGAGAATCAATATTGCCTACATCCCTGGGCTGGCAATATCCTGCGAAATGTGAGGCAACATCGCCTCCTGAAAGCGTCGACAATAATGATCCATAGACTCCTGGGGATAAGCGTGCCAATCTGCTACGTAACTAAAATATCGCTTTAGGTGCATACACTACTACAGAATGTGGATACCACGACGGTTTTTAACCGTCGTGGTAATATTTCCACGACGGTCATCTAACCGTCGTGGAATCCAGAGTCGTGGAATCTAAAAAGATTCCACGACGGTTCTTTACCCGTCGTGGAATAGGTAAAAAGTTCCAAAAATTAACATTTTGGCAACTATACCACGACGGTTCTAACTAAAAACCGTCGTGGTAACAGTCGTGATATATGACATACCACGACGGTTATACAGATAAACCGTCGTGGTATTTAACGTTACCACGACGGTTATGTATAGTACCCGTCGTGGAATATGTAAAAATAGTACCAAAAATTAACATTTTGGCAAATATACCACGACTGTTCTAAATAAAAACCGTCGTGGTAATGCGATTTACCACGACGGTTTATGTAAATAACCGTCGTGGTATATAGACTTAACACGACAGTCCTTGTATAAACCGTCGTGGTATATTGATTTCCACGACGGTTTCTGTTGTTAACCGTCGTGGTAGGTCGTAACGTATGCAAAAAAAATATCTATTCGTTTAATTAAACCATGCCAGTTCGTTCATTCCTGTTCATTCATTCATGACATGAAAAACTTAAGCAGCAAAGAATTAAATAATAACATAAATGATATAGCCGATACAATGTACAACAATTAATATATATAGAACTAATTAACTACTGCTATATATACAAAATTTGAACTAAATGCTTTGCCTCAATATTGTATGAAGCTCATGACATATGTAGTCCACTCTTGCCTAACCAAATTCAAATCAGCTTCATTATAAGAAGTCTTGTTTTGCAATAAGGCAAGTCCATCGACGTTCAACGTTATTTCTCGCATGAACCCCAATACAAAATAGCCGCACTGCACATTTCCTTGCTGTATCGGGCATCGGGCAGTCTGAATCAACGTCTTGCAGTTGCGTCGCTTTGTTATTCCTCGTCCCACCAGCAATTTCCAATCGTTTAGTGCCCTAACAATTTAACAATTATCAATTATCAATACATCCGGAACAACAATTATGGAATGTCAAATTAATCATGGAACTATGCCGATCAAATAACACTTACAACGTAATTAGCAGTTGAAAATCTTCACCCGGATCATTTCCAAGAGGATTAAAATAGAGCACGGAGTCATCCCACGGATTAATAACAGCCAATATCCAATGTTGGCCGCTGTTATATGGCATGAGAACAAGCCTTCCCCTTGGTATGTTTGTTATGGTCCGGATGATATTGTCGGCTCTCTCTCGAATGTAGGCTACGCGATCTACATTCTGTTGAACTGGCGAGACAAGGAATGGAGATATAAACACGAAACGTTGATCCAATCCTGCTCTTGCACAACAATCCGATAAGTAGCTGCAAAATATTAAGTCAAACTTGTTACGCGTGCAAAATCAACATATATATCTAACTTTGACGCTAATTGGAACAATAATTAAGTATTGTTTAAGGAAAAAGCATTTACCTGATGTAAACCATTATACTGCTTGCACTGATTTCTTTAAAGGTTATGAAATCATATACATCTTCATACCCAATATATATGGGCATTTCATCGGATTGTTGTGGTGGGCACGAAATCTGGCTACCGTCACTCAAGGAACTTTGTGCGTAATAAGCCAGCGGTCTCAGTTCAATAGGAATTGCATCGAAGTCAAACGTAGGAGGTACTTCTTCTGCCGTTTGCTGTTGTACCTCCGTTTGTGACTGTAGTTTCTTCCTCCCGGCTCTCTTTTTTATTCGTTTCCTTCCCTTTGCTTCCGGGTCGGGAGCTTGACTGGGACCTCGACTGGCTTGGCTTAAACTGCTCTGAATCATGACTAATTTTTTGGGCCAAGCAACAAACCCCCCGACAACCTCTTTTATGTATGTGGCTTCATTCGTCGGAATCGGAAGGAGTGCACGTTTCAATTTTGGGACACTGATTGTCACCCGCACATTCCCCGCGCCTAAAGGAATCCCATGGACTGTGTCGGTTGGAACGCAGTCCATGTATGCCCTGCCTAGTGCAACCAAAACTTCTCCACCATTAATAAAATCAGTAAGGAAAAGTTGGCATTCCTTACTTTCATTAGGCATGGGCTGCGGATCCGGCGCATCCGCGTCTTTCTCATTGAGTGTGCAACTCGCCTTGAAACTGTTGTGCTGATCAACAGTTTCTGGGGCTGCCTCCTCGGCCATCGTCTCACGGTTGATACCGTGCTTCGCACAAAGTTCCTGCACCGTTCTTTCCAAGGCAGCCAGCTGTGGTTTCATAAAGGAGACTTCAGGATTCTCCCTTGGTACGTGCATGGCATTGTAGTATTGCGCCTGCTTGACAAATTTCGATTGCTCACGAAGACGACCGGAATGCTCGGGATTGCCCAAAGACTTGGTCAAAATGTCTTCTGTCCCCACGGATTCGAAGCTTCCTTGGGTGTCTTGTTGTGTTAATTCGTCCTATAACAATTACACAATATGTTATTTATCCCGTAAACATAATGGAGACAATCTTATACTTTATTTGAAATAGGATCCGTGGACTTACTATTTGATCGCCGATAATTTTAATCGATGGATTCTTGTACTCTCCATCGGGCTTGATCCGCGTGTCCCGCCAAATAACATGTCGGTCCGCATATGAACCCGTCTTTTCGAACTGCAATTTAGTAATTAAAGTTAGTAAACATAACTAACACATACTTCAAAATAAAATTTATATAGACTTTAAGCTTTTTTCCCAATTAATTAACGTACGATTTCTTGATCACGTTTCCTATAGCCGTCTCGGCCTGTGGTAGAACCGTATTTGCTCTTTTTCCGTCTTTTGATTCCTTGATCGGATAGCCTCTTGAAATCACCCGTCCGTCGATAGGTAATAAACCTTTCCCAATCGTCCTGGCTGATGGTTGGGTAATTGTTAACCACCTTTGCCGGTCGTTGCCAAACACTTTCATCATCAATATGATCCCTAACAAAGGCTTGGTAAAGATCATATCGAAAACATTTAGCCGACTCCCCACAGGACTTCAAAACTTGCTTTTTGTGTGTTTCATCAACTGTGAATGAAGTTACAACTTCCAACCACACTTGTTCTTTCCTCGGTTCCAAATCAGCACTTCTAAAATCAGCAATCCAAATTGGAATGTGCTCCCGAGCTAGCACTCCAATCCAACTCTGTAATTCATCACCTTCCTTGCCAATTGGTTGGCCTTTTGCGTCAAATGAAACTTGAATTCGTTCTCCCCTCGTCCTAACAACGTGCACTCTTTTAAGGAGAGTTGCTCTTCGTTTTCCCTCCTCGTCGGCATTGAATCTTGAAGAGTTGGTTCTTCGTGGTTTTCCAACTTGAGTTTGGGTGTGAAACTTCTTCTTGTTGATCTTTTGACATTGTAAATCAATCTACATTGGCACAAAACACCAAATGTGTATGACAGGGCCATTTAATCGAACTTGTACTTTACAAACAATCACGACAAACAAGAACTTTAATTTTATCCGGAAATTTCACAAATCCGAGCCTAACCAATCACACAAAGAGGCATTTAATAAACCACGTAATATGCAAACATTTAACTCAGAAAATGACATTCTTAACAAATCCGAGCCTTACCCAATCATTTCAAATCAATATAAATCACAAACACAATACCCAAGGACCGAAAATGTTATCTCTGGCTTTTGCCCATTTCGGCCTTGAGTGTAATCAAGTTCGACACCCATAATCAACAATCACAATCAATTATTTTCGACTTAGTTGACTGAAATTACCCACATTCGTGCATTACCCAAGCAATATGCATCACAACTTACCGGATATGGAGAGAGTGGGTTGTGGTCGGCGAGAGACACTGGGAAAGTCCAAAAACAAGCGTCGTTATTGGTGGAGGAGTTGCGTCGGAGAATGGAGGAAACTGAAAGAAGTGCGACGATGGCGTCGGAGTTTGAGTGTTCAGAGAGTTTGTGAAGATTTTAAAGGGAGGGAGCGACGAGAGAGAACTGGAGAGAGTTTGGGAATAAGGCTCGGGATGAAATGGGTTTGGGAGAAATGAGTTTTTTTTTAGGTTTTATTAAAGCGGCAAAAAATTGAACAGTTCCAAAAATTTCAAAAATTGCCGCTAAACAATATACCACGACGGTTTATTCAAAAACCGTCGTGGAAATATATCCTACCACGACGGTCAAATTTCACCCGTCGTGGAATTCGACATACAACGACGGTTTTTAAAAACCGTCGTGATAGGTTATGTATTTACAGCCACCGACTATCTACCACGACGGTCAACAGAAGAGACGGTCGCGAATAAGTAAACAACCACGACGGTTTTTTTCACTGACCGTCGTGGTAGATTGTGTAGCACGACGGTTTTTTTATGACCGTCGTGATAGGGTCAGTCGCCGACTCAACTACCACTACGGTTTTTAATCTGACCGTCGTGGAATTAAGGACTACCACGACGGTTTTTTTAAGACCGTCGTGATAGGTTCAGTGCTAATTTTCCCCTTTATCTACCACGACGGTCAGCTAAAAGACCGTTGTGGTATATTTCTACCACGACGGTTCGAAAATTTCACCGTCGTGGTATATTACATACCACGACGGTTTTTTCGAAAAAACCGTCGTTGTAGGTTAGAAATTTACACAAAATAATTTTAAAATTGTTAATATAATCCCTTTCTGTGGCAAAACCTGTATGTTGTGCAATAAAATATTGTGGATTATTATTTGCTTCCAGAAGTATTTGCATGTATAAATAATTCCCATATAACAATGCGGAATGAAAAAACCATATCTAATTAAATGTTTACAACGTACATAAGAATTAAAGATTTTGGTAAGTATTCTTTTTCTGCTTTTTTTTGGGCTTCTCAACACGTGTCCACTCGACGTCTAATCGAAGTAAATGTTATACATCATCGTCAAAATCATCAATCTCCTCCACCTGTGGCAAAGCCGTTGTAAATGATGGAATGTCGGTGCCATCGTCAATATCTTCTTGGCCATCCCGGATCATTCTTGACTTCATTGGCACAACTAAAGACAACTCTATATCTGCGGGATTCGTTGTATAAAATACTTGTACCGCTTGTGACGCCATAATGAAGGAATCATTTTTGTATCCCAATCGCCTAAAGTCCACCACTGTCACGCCGTCACTATCAACCTTAACATAATTATTGTCAGCCCACTTGCATTTAAAGAGTGCTATTCGCAAGCCGCAATAATCAAGTTCCCAAATATCCTCAATGAACCCAAAGTAATTCATGGAACTAAAAACCGGATTCTTGTCCTTTGTGGATGAAATATGCATAGACTCGGCCCGAAGGGTGACACCACTATTCTGTACGGGATGCTTCTCATCTCTATCCCGAGTGTAGAAGGAGTTGCCATTGACAAGGTACGATGTATATCTTGTGACTATCGATGACGGACCTCTAGATAGCTTCATTACGTTTGTGAAACGCCAAGCTTCGTATGCAAATATTTTCTTATCCACTCCCGAAATGTCCGATTCTGCTCATCTTGAATCCACTTCTCACTTCTTCCTTTTCTTGGATTCGCAGCTCTTATTTCCGCCATATAAACCTGAAAGAAAGGCTCCATTTCCTTAGCATTGTGCAAAACATACAAACAAGCTTTCTTCCCATTCATCTTGATTTACTGATGAATGAACGGCCACGGATAGTCCTTTCGACGTAAATAGCCCGCTTGTTGGCAACCTATTGGGTCCGCGTTGGACATATACTCAGAGCAAAATTCAACTGATTCCTCGGCTATGTAGTTTTCCACTATACAACCCTCCGACCTATTTCGGTTCTTCACATATCCCTTCAAGACCTTCATGTACCTTTCAAAAGGATACATCCACCTCAAATACACCGGGCCACATAACTTAACTTTCCCGAACTAAATGCACACATAGATGGATCATTATATCAAAAAAGGCTGGTGGGAAATACTTCTCAAGCAGGCACAATGTCATAACCAATTCCGATTGTAGCGAATCTAGCATCATTGGATCAATTACCTTGGAGCATATTGAATTGAAAAATGAGCATAACTTCGTAATTGAGTATCTCACATCTTTTGTTAAAACTCCCCGCAAGCAAGAGGTAATAATTGTTGCATCAAGATATGACAATCATGTGTTTTCATTCCAACGAGCCGTAAATCTTTCATCGACACCAACCTTTTGAAGTTGGAAGAGTACCCCATCGGCACTTTCACGGATGCAAGCCACTCACAAAGCTTTCTCTTCTCCTGTCTGGATAATGTGTGCTTTGCTGGCGGAAGTAAGTGCCGTTCGATCTTTCTCGGGGAGCAAATTGTTCTAATCTTCATCTCTTGAAGGTCCAACCGTGCCTTTTCACCATCTTTAGTCTTATTCGGAATGTCAAGCAACGTGCCCACTATGGATTCACAGACGTTTTCTCAATATGCATAACATTAAGAATGACGCACGTTAAAGTGACTTCTAATATGGAAAGTTCAAAGAAGATTGACTTCTTCTTCCAAGGGTCCACGAGGACTGGATCCTACGTTTCTCTTTCCCAAAACAACCTTCACATCTTTAACCATCTCAAATACATCCTCGCAAGTCAAATTCGAGGAGCGGTTCTTTTCTCGGTATTGCCATCAAAAGCCTTCTTCTGTTTGCGATATCGATGATTTTTCGGCAAGAACCTCCTGTGACCAAGGT